>VZUJ01143353.1:0-187406 GCA_013401215.1 Atlantisia rogersi | reverse complement strand
CTTCCCTTCCTTCCTTCCTTCCTTCCTTCCCCTCTCCCCTCCCCTTCTCTTTCCTCCTCTCCCCTCCCCTTTACTCCTCTTCCCCCATCTGTCTGTGCTAAGCAATAAGAAAACCTGAAACACTGGCACTATTTTATTACCATCATGACTTTGCATGTGCCTCATGGTATCAAAACAAGCTCACAGACCAAGAGGGGTTAACAAGGGTGACATAGTTCTCCCATGGCTAGAGCCAGGGATGATGGAAGCCGCACGCACACTGCTAAGTGCAGGGGCTCTGCTAAAGGCCTCAGCAACACCCAGTACACAAAGTGTTGACATACAGGCACAGGCACAATAAATTTTCATTCTGCTTTGTTTTATGGCATGTGATATCCAAAGACATACCTCAAATGGTCTGAGGCACCAGAAAGCAATGAAAAAAACAGCAAACCAATGCAAAAGTTGATAATGTTGCACTTCCAAACAAATCCAGGGAAACGCAAACATTCCAAACTGCAGAAAACAGGACTCTACATGGCCATTGCCCAGAAATGTTCAGCTACATAGAACTATTATTTTAACAGCCTCATACGTTGTCTCTAAATCAGAACTATTTTTCCATCTGAAACTCTCTAAAAATAATACCTAAGAGAACTCCCTCATTTTTCCTCACTTAAGAATTTCCTTATTTCCTCTCATACCATAATGGAGTCAGTAGGACTACTACGATGACTCCATCAGAACAAAGGCATTTTGTCACTCATCTATTATTGCAGTGTCACTGATCACTCCAAATTAGCGCTGCACCCTCAGAAATGGAGCTCAACTGTGACTGGAGGAGATGGGTAATAAAGAACAGCCAGGGGCAGTAACTTCCTCACCTGCTCCATCTCTGTCCTCAAAATATGCACCTTCCCCGTGTTTCAGAATATGCAGACCCCAGCAAGCAAAAGTTGTTCTTGCTATACTGATGAAGAACGGAAAATACACAACCATTCGGACTCTCCCCAGTCATTTTTCTCTGAATTTCAACAAATATCACTAAATCGTGCTCTTCTCAAGCTAATTTACAACCCCTTTCTGTCTCTGTCTTAACACTCTGAAAACATGCAGGCGGTAGCAGGCTTCTGAAGCTAATTCACATGCTGTGTCACCTAAAAAACTGCCAAAAGATGTCCTAAAGATGCAAGAGCTCCAGTATGCAAGGATGGAGCAGTCTTTCAGAGAGTGCATGGAACAGTGTCCTGCACTCAGGAAGTGATCAAAGGTACCAAATGGCTGAAGTAGAACAGAAAATGAGGGTGTTAAAACAGTCTCTGCAGCCCAGGGGTAGAAGAAGGTGACACCATACTGCTCACAGCATTTCAAACAAGATTGCTGCACTCCACCACCTCCTGAGAAGCTAGTTTTTCTGCTTCTTCTGTATGGACAGCTAGCAGAAACCAATGTGCTGAGATGCTTTACAAATTACAGGTCAGAGATGCTACTGACTAAAAGCAAGCTGGTTCTGCTGCACTGCCTGCCTATTTGCTTGGTGTTGTAGGCTGTGCAGAAATGGAGACTTTTCTTATTTTGCAGCTCTCACAATAGGAGTTGTGTGCATCCAGAGGGCACCACCTGCTGCTGCCCTGCCCCCTGCTTCAGGCAGCTGTCATTGGAAATTTCCACGTGGCATTCCTGACGTCTGGGGTAGGTATTTCTGCCACGGATCAGTTTTCATTCAAAAACCTAATGCCCTAAACCCAAAGATAACCCCCAAAGCAGTGCTGTATAAGCAGTGGATTTGTACACCAGGAAGAGGGCATCAGACAGCTGACAGGGTGTTACACAGGCTATTTCACTCATGACTAAGCTGTTTTTGACTTCCTGGGTCATTTAATATTCATGCAACATTTCTTCTTTCACATTGTGCAGTAAATCACTACTTTTCAAAGCATGGTGCCACAGACTCTGCCTAAGGGAAGTTCAAGATAAACTGGAATTGTCTGTGTGGCATTACAGTTTGCTTATTTAATGACAGCTCCTCCTTAATTTCTAGGGAAGAAACCTGTGCCAGCTGTTGTGAAGACAGTAACCCCTTCCTAACGCATGGGCTGTGCAGTAAAGGCTCTCCATGACACTTCTGCTGGGCAGCAGGTATGAGCAACGGCCCCTGACAGAGAAGCCTAAAGCCTTCCAACAGGCTCTGCTCCACACCCCTAAGCTGAGAGAGGCAGGGCTTTGCAACCCTGGTTTGGTGCTTTGCCCTGTCACCACTGCATTTTTTCAGGGATGCAGAGCCATCCACCACCATGGCACCTCCTATGCATCTGCTGCATTGCCCACAGGCAGCCCCTGCTGCCTGCACCCTTGCAGAGGCACACATGGATGATGGAAGGAAAGAGGAGGGATGGAGATATATGGTGAGGAACAAACTGCTGTACTCTTACTAAGGATGATACTCACTACCAGGAGTGACACACAGGGTAGCGGCTTGAAAAACTCAAAGGAGGAAGCTACTAGCTCAGCACTGTGCTGAAGCAATGAAACGGGACCTGATTCCCTCTGAATGACTGCAGCTCAGTTAGCTCACTCACACTGTTGTCCCAGCCGTGTAATGGAAAGAAACGCATTGCAGAAACGGTCCAAGAGCAGCTCCTGCCAGACTCTGTGCTTGAGGCAGAGCAGGCTGCTTATTTCTAAAACCTTTGTTGCATGGTTTTGGTCCAGGACATTTCCCAAGTATTCACATCACCTCCTGAGACCACACACACATCCTTGCTTGTGGGTCCTGTTTCCTTCCACTGCCAGGAAACATTACACAGGGTTGTCTGCGTAAAACCACAAGCCTTGAGATCAGGCACAAAAGAAGATGAAAAATATGTATCTATATTGCTTTGCTTGAATAAAATGACCATGAATGAAACTTAAAAATTAAAGAAACAAAACCAAAACTATGGAGAACAAGGTAACTGGGATCCCATCCATTCCCGTGTGGGGTCAGGCAGATGTGCTGGGGAGGCACAAGCAGGAGGAGATGATATGAGATTTCTTGCTGCTGCCACAACTACAAAGCAAGCTGCTTCCTTCTTTCTGACACTCTTCCCTTTTTCAGAATAAGAGCTGCTAATAGCTACTACACATGTTATGCCTCCTTCTCAAATTCTGCTACTGCTTCACATACCACTTTCCCTGTATCTTCAGCTGCCCTTACTTCGCCCAGTAAATCTCTGGACCACCTTCGTTTCTTGCACTCTCCTCCGGGTGCCTTCTGCCTTGGCTTGAGAAGGCAGTCCTTGCATTTCCCCTGCATTTGCCATTCAGCTTTGTTTACCCCTTGCTAACTTCCACTGATGGCTCCGCCTGAACTTTAGTTTTGGCTTGAAGGCCCTGTGAGCAAGGGAGGATCAGCATCAGGGAGAGCAGGAATCCAACAAGTTACAGGCCTGAAGGACAATGGGATGCAACTGTGCACATCCAGCTGGCTGTCAACATCATCTGCTCAGCTGGAAAATCCCAGAGGGTGCAGATTAGCATGAGTGAGAGCTGAGGTGGCATATTCTTTGCAGTGAAAAGTCTTTCAGGAAGCAGTGACTTCTTGCAACCAGAACATTTCTGCAGAAATGTTTGCTTTTTTACAAAGCTTTCAGCAGGAATATGGCTTGGGGTGGCAGGCTTTGCGAGAAGCAAAGGCTAGTGTGCTTAGCCAGGGTATAAAAGATCCGATATCAAGCCCTTTGTCCCCTGAAGTAGGAATGAATCTGTGTCCCATGCGCTGTGAGGGATTATGTCCACTGTTGTTGGTGCTGAGTGGAGGGAAAGGACTGAAAAGGACTGGGTTTCCTTCTGGCGCCCAACAGAAACACCTCAGCCAAAGACCTAAGAAATCCTAAGAAGCACTTCTGCTTCTTCTTATGGCTTATATTCACAGGGCCTGCCTGTACCCTCAGAGAGTAGGGATGTGAATGCTGCAAATCCCTGGGAGCTGCAGGAACACAGCCTATTCCTAACCCAGTACCTGGGGACCTGGTTACCAACAACCTCCTTCTTTCTCAACCCTCTTTCAAGTTTCACTCCCTGCCCCAGAATTCCCAAAGCCACACCTTTGAACCCCAGGCAGGCCAGCCTGCTGAGCAATGCCACACTGAGGGCAAGAGCAATCCTGGTTCATTCTTTACACGTACAACCAGCATGAATGTTCACCAGCAGTTGCAGGGGAGTCTGCAGATGCAGCACAGAACTTCTCAGAGGACAAGCTGAAAGTAAGTGTGGAGCTGCTATGCAAAAGCACTTTAATTGCTTTTGACACTGCAGTCTAACTTCATTTAGCCTCAGGCTGATGACTCACAGTAGCAGGCTGTACTGGTGAAGGGAACACAAGGGGACACAGGGAGGAAGGCAGTTTTCACAGTAATTAGAAAATTTCTCACAACAAGTGGAACTGCCTCAGATCTTGCCTTCAGCTGGACTTTAATAGTAGGTGATCAGAGATGTCCTCCAGGATCAAAACATGCTTAGCAGCACCTAGTATTATCTGGCTTGTGTTGAAAAGAATAAAGTAATGGTTTTCCCTGAAGGGCAGGCCTCCAAAGCTAGACACTCTCCTTACTTCTTTCCAGCAAATAGAAAACTTTTTCATCTGCCTAAGTACTCCACAATCTACTTCCAGTCCCTTCACCCACATAGATCTTGTTTGGCAAGAAGAGCAACATCAGCATGTCTAGGGAAAGGAAATGTCCTTGCTGCATGACTGAGTCAGGAGGGCAAAACCTGGAAAAACTGACAACCCATCAGGCAGCAAAAAGGACACAGCACACTTTTCACCACCATTTTGCCACGCTCAAGTCCAGGCTCCCTTGGTGTGGATGCTGTTGCCCACAGTAACTCCCGAGGTGTGTGTCCTGTTCCTGAAAAGCTGGTGTGACCCCTGCTTGCATGTCCAGAAATGCACTTCAGACTCTTTGCAGCAGTTGTTGCCATGTTCCACAAAAGCTCAGGCCTTGATAAAACCATACTGGCAAGAGGACCTGGAAGCAATCCTGTATGAAAGCTTGGCTATGACATTGAGAATTTCCAGCCCCTGGGTATCTGCAGTTATTATTGTTACCTGAAAAATCACAAAGTTGTGATGGAGATCCTCCTGGTGAGACCACACTGGGAGATCTACTTCACCAACCACATGCATGTGGGCAATGTCAGCTGATGGAAAGGGTCACTCCACCAAATCCACTGTACTCAGTGTGGGTCCAACACTCTATAGGCTCTGACTGAAGAGTCAGTGTACAGAGGAAGGAAGGGAGGGTTAGACAAGAAGCCTTCCAAAAAGGGGCAGGTAATTACAGGAACTGCAAGGTTTTGTGTTTTTTTCATTTTTTTTCCTTTTAAATTTTTTTTTTTTAAAATCTAATATCTAGCTCTCAGGTGAGACCAGATAATTTCTAGGCATAGTTGAGCTATGAAGCTCTGAAACTCATCAGCTAATCTAGAGCTCTATTACTTCCTTTCATATGAACACATAACAAACAAATACTCTGCAGGTAAGAGCAAAAGAATCAATGAGTGCAATCGAATTAGGAAAGCTTTTCCCTTGAAACAATAAACGATATTGCAACAGTGAACACTAATGAGAATGTCTGCTTTTATTTCTTGTCCCCTCACTGTGAAATAAGTAGTTATGTCATGAAAACTATCGGGCTCCGAGGCTCTGAAAAGTTATCAAATATTTGCCTGAATGACAGAACTTTCATGACAGAACATTGTCCTGAGATCAGTTATTATGCAATATGTTTGCAGATAACTTTGCCAACAAACTAAAAAAGCTTTCTAAATTAGTACTCATCATTAATTGCCAATAGTTATAAAAAAATCTTGAGCAGCATGGTCATGGCACTTTATACTTTCCTACATCTTTAAGCATATAATTAAAATAACTATAATAACTAACAAATGCAAAGCAGTCTATAGTGGCTGTTGCTGTGCAGATCTAGTGGTAACTGCAGAGGGAGAGGCTTTCTCAGAATCTGATTTTTTTATTAGCTTTTTTTACTTTTTGCTTCAGAGATTATGTAGAAGCAGCTGTAGCTCTCCACACTTGAGGTGTCTTTGTGAAAATTTATTTGGTTTGTGAAGGATTAAAATGTGGCTTTCTCATTTTTTGTGGGAGATGAGGAAATGGAATGGAGATGCACTTTTGGCTATATGTGTCTGTATCCAGGCTGCTCCTGGTGAAGTCTAGGTCAGAACACCTTCTGGACAGCCACTGTGTGTCTAGCCAATCATAGAATCATAGAATGGCATGGGTTGGAAGGGACCCCAAGGATCATAAAGCTCCTACCCCCCTGCCACAGACAGGGCCACCAACCTCAGGCCTGGATCTACACAAGGTTGCCCAGGGCCAAGATAAATAACAACTCCTATGATAAACTTGTGAAGGCAGACAGGTGTCAAATTTGGACAGTCTAAACTATCTATTCATCTAGGGCCTGATCCCATTACAGCATTTGATTCTTGAAGTCGGTGTAAGTGAGAATTAGAAGAGCAAATATGGCAAGGGATTTCCAGGTAACCAAACAGACATCTTTGAAGATTTTCAAAAGCTTTTTACACTTCCCTTTGTGGTGACTTTGAGTTAGTTCTCACTACTAGTTTATTCCCATAATCAATACATTTATGGAATGAGGCCACTGTGATAACAGCTTTATAAAAACTACACAAAAACCCCCATTGCTTTTCTGCAGCATCCCATGAAGAGCAATGTTCACCAAGGCTCCCTCATTTTAATTGCAGATTTTAAATGTGGCAAGTTTTTAGAATGGGTGTGAGATTGCACATTTAAATGTGAGCTGGGCTAAAGCTGCTACAAAACCGGTACTATTATCCTCCCAACGCATTCACTGAATTTGCGTTGGTGTGCTGGGGGAGGGTGAAAGGCTCCTTTCTGTGGGGCTCCCAGGCTCCACCATCACATTTTTAATTGCACATGGCCCAGGCCAGCAATGCCAGTGGTCTGTTTTCCCACAGTGTCAGATATGCCTTGCTCACTCTATCCCTGCCATAGGATGCACACCTTGTTTTCTGGCAGTGATCTGTTTCCTGTGAGCTAATTCCGGTACCAGCACCAAAGCAGTAGTGCGGATGGAAGCAGCAGCTACACAATTAAGGTTTTGTGCTGTGCCAGAAGGGGACTCGAGCTTTACTCCTGGCTCTGCCACATGCTTCCCGTGCAGGGTAAGCAAAAGAGGACATTCTCAGACATGGCCACTAATCTCGTTTCACTCATTTTCCTGACAGCTGGGGCCTGAGCTTTCCAAAACACTCTGCCTTCTGATGTGCTGCCGGCAGGGACTGAATGGAGAAGAGGGAAGTCCTGAAGCTCAAGCTCTGAGTGCATAAAGGACAGGCTATGTAAGACAGTAGCGCATCGAAAAATGTTTACACCTGGTCCACCTTCCTTAGGTAGGGGTAGGGGCACCTGCAGAGTTACAGAAGAGGACACAGATAGGAACTAAGTCAGTGGGATGGGGTCCCCTCTTTAGGCCACCATATTACTCTTGCAGGTGCTAATGGAGATTCTCAGCTCAGATCCTCTCCTTCAGTCATCAGATAATTTGGACACAGCCACTGGATATCTTGGCCACAAAACCCATTTTCCAAATCACATATAAACAAACGAGTGACACAGACTGGTTTGTGTGACTCACACTCTCTGAAAAAGTACTCTGTAAACAGTTTTTATGGTTAAAAATTATTATAATCTGTCAATTACAGCATGCTACGCAATGGGGCACAAGTGTTCCACATTTCTGTCATTTGTCACACATTGTTATGGACTGTATCACACACTGGCAAAACTGTAAAGGTTGAGAAGTTCGGTTATGGTCTTGAGAGTATGAATGCTTAGCAGTCAGCCTCTTCATGAAAGGGGATTTTGCAAAGATGCTGTTTGGTGGGAGCAAATAAGCAGAATGAATCAACTACACACACACAGGTGGGGATGAATGACTTCAGGGAAGGACATCTGAGCCGCTGTGGATCACAAATGGTGGGGAAGAACAAAGCCACAGGAAAGGCACGTCCTGTGCTGTGATGCATCAGTAAACCTCCCCTTCAAACCTCAAGACCCCTCTTCAAAGAAGGAGGATGTGGACAAACCATGAAGTATCCAGAGGACAGCAACAATCACCCTCCAGAGGACAGCAACAATCACCCTAAGTGTGAGCCTGAACGAATGAACTCATGAACATGAAGGACTGAATAACTTCAAGATCATTCATGCTTAAGCGGGGCAACAGAAATTATATGCATTTAATCTTTAGATCATTACTGTGGCTTTAGCTGTGTAACAATGTAATGTTACTGCAGCATGTCAACTCTCACTTTGCTGGGATAGGGAGTTTCCCTACCAATCCTGGCCACACACCTTTTCGATTCACCCTTTTACAGCTCAAATTCACATGCAGCTCAGTGCAGAGAGAGGTTAGCCCTCCAGCAGCCCACCCTTTCTCATCTTCCAGGAAGGTTGTTCAGACAGACAACCTGCTCCATGCTTCTTCTGGTAGAAGGATATTAATTAAATGAGCCTTGATTCAATTGCCCTCTTTAACCTTTAAACTCTTAGCTTAAGAGAACTAACACTAGACAATAGATCAAAAGTTTAGTTTGAGGGTGCTTATAATGAAAGCATGGCTTGGTTTTTAGCAAAAATTACCAGACTGTTTGGGGCAGCTGATAAAACCATTTGGTTGGCTCAGATATACTTTACAGACTCAGCAGAGGGAGGGTTGTTAGTTTTCATAAGTATGACCTTCTGTGTAATGTAGGACATGCAGCTCTTGAGATGGTAGAAGAATCAGTAAGGAGAGAAAAAAGATTCTGACATTGTATTTGGCAAAACATTCCGTGTTTGGATCATGGAGTGTGCATGTGTGTATGCAAGTACAAGTGCCTATGAGCACATGAAATTTTGAGTGGGGATGAGGGGAAAGCAATATTCACAATTCATCAGCTTAGTGTCATTTGGAGGATGCCGGATGTTTAGGGCTGGAGATAGAGTAGTCATTTCCTGTGGGAAAAGACTATTAGTGGAGTAATTCCAGAAAGTTTCAAAAATTGCCCTTCGTATTTCTAAAATGTTCTAGAGGTTTTCAGACATTTGTAACATCATCCAGATCTTCCATCAATAGCATGTATAGGCCTGTTTATATTTCAATCAGCCAAACTGGAGATGTTTTAGAACAAGGACAGTTATTTAAAGAAAAAGTAATCCAGAAATCTCGCCTGAAGAGCTTGCCATAAAATAAAATGAATTAAAATGTGTCATTGTAACTAAAAAAAAATATTTCTATTGAAACACAGATTCCTGAAGGTGCAAAGATTTGAAGCCTGTGTTCTCAACAGAAGATTATGAAGCCTGTCTTGCCAATCCTAAGTGTTCAAAATTCATTGAATTGGCAAGAAAATGAGAATGAAAATGACACACTAGTTTTTGGCCTCTGGATTTTTTAACTTTAGCTGCCCAGATTTTCAAGGTTATTTTTGAAATCATAATGATTGGTCATTAATGAAAAAAAATTGCAGGGGAAAAAAGTACAGATTTTTGAGTAGTATCAGGGCTGAATGGTCTGACACTTGGTCAAGAAAGCTTTGAGTACTAAGACTCTTGTGGTAGTAGTCAAAGTGCTGGCCCCCACAGAACAGCCAGCGTATGTCATCTGCATGGATTTTTACAAGCTAGTCTCCACTGCTTATCTTTTAAGTGCTGCATTGGTGAAATCTATCACTTGGCTAGAAATGCCTGCTAAGACAATTGTTCTGACTGTCTATGTACCTGAGGTGCTTTTTATTACAAAGCAGGTATCTCCAAAGAACAGCTACCTTAATTAATGTTTGCAGATCTTTAGTCAATAGTCATTAGTATTTTTGACAACAGCTGACCAAATCAGGGCCATGATCTAACTGACAGCTCACACAATCTTCACTGGTTGAATTCACAAAAGCAGGAGCTTTTATTGCCAGCCCAGATGAACAGATGCTGTGGGGAAAATCTGCTACTGCGGCAAGAGCCATGGCCCTTATCACCTCCCTTCTGCAGGCAGGAAGGCAGTGGAAAGCAATGCTGGATTGAATTTTTTACTTACTTGCTGTTCTCCCTGAACAGGGGATAGGTTTAATGGGAAGCAGTGGACCAAGGCTGCACCTGCAGAATTTGTTTTTCAGGGGTAGTGCAACCTTTGCCTACTGCACTGGCAGATTTTAAGAGGAATTTAAATACCTAAGTAAAGTGGTTGACACCTTAAGAGATTTGCTAAAAGGGTCTGACACTCCCCCAACCCCCCCTTCCCCCTCACCCCAGGGTAAAATGCATCAATTCTTCCTTCCTTGAGACCATCTCATACAGCTTTTGGGAGCAAAAGAGGAGAAAGAACACATTTGTCATGTGTTGGCCACATGACACGATTCCTTCTGCATAGGGTCATTTGTATAAAACTTCACTCACTACTAGTGACTCACAGCAATTGGCCAACCATCAGCAGTAGGTGAGAATGTATCTATCCGCCACGTCTTTTAATGTCAGCCTCAGTGCCATTCCCGCCATGCCTTTCTCTGGTCTCTGTGTGTGTCTGTGTGTGTGTAGGAGGGTTGGGTGAGAATTTGTCCCAGAGGAGGGGATTTCACACCTAAGTACAGACAGGTAAATTTGCAGGTGTAGCTGCGGGTCTGGGATATGTGCAATATGTGAACTTGCTTAATCAAAGATGGAGATAGCTGTTGTGCTGACCATTTCCAGGTGGGTCGTACGAAGTAGACTAATGCCTGTGCATGAGGGATTATGCTTCTTTCCACTCACGCAAAATATGCCCTGACATGATCTTTATCCAGGGCAGGGTGGACAGGTTTTGAGCTTGGAGATGCATCTGATGGCTCGGAGGGTGGCAGGAGGAAGGAGGGACACAGTGGTCTTGGCGCAGAGCAGTTCTCACATTACACAGCATTAACGAAAGGCTGCCACACAAACGGGCCAGCAGCTGTGCCTTTGTTTTTGTAGGAGTTTTGTGTACAATTACAGCTTGAACGAGCAGACACTGCAGACTGAGCCAGGCTGTTGCAGCCATAGGACGGCCTTCTGCTCTCTCTTTACGTGCACCCGCAGCGGGTGCTGAAAAACTCAACCTTTGGCTAGGCTGTGGAAGGTACGCCAGTCTGCTCTGGAGTGGTTTGTTGTTGGCCAGGTATCGGGGTCAGTGCACACTGCTTCTGCCGAGGCTCAAACCTGAAGCTTTCCATCCTGCACCTCTGAATGCCTCTTTGGTATAAAGCAAATTTGAGCCCTTTCAGGGCCACTATGTGACAAGTGCTGTTCCTCATCCCTTCTCTTAAGAGTTTGCACCGAACTTCTTCATTTCCAGCACCACAAGAAGATGTGCAAATACCTGATTTAGTCATTACTTGTCTAGTGATGTTCTGCTGGCCACAGAGGGGCAGGCAGTACATGGATGGTATAATCACTTTTGGAACAAATTTGAAACAACAGAGTTGATTTTAGATCATAGTACTTGGCAGTGTCAGGATGAGGTGTGTTTTACTAGTATGAGGTCCTCTCAAAGCTGTTTCTCTGTCAAATTGTAGCCTCCCAATGTCCTATTCAAAGGCAGGGAGCAGTTTGAGCATGTGTGGAAGGTGACCAGCTTTGACTGTGTAAGTAATTGCTTTGATAAATCGCTGCCACTCCAGCAGCAGGAGCTGGGAAGAGGTGTCAGCAGAGAAGACCTGACCCAGGAGCCTTAGGTTCAGCCCCTTGTCCTGTTTTTGTCTCGCAGCAAGAGCTTGGTCACACTGTTTTCCCCTTCAGCCCTTTGTCTGCCTTGGCTCTATGTGCTATGACACCTTAAAGGAAGGGCTCTGCCTCTTATCTCAATTTGTTGGCATAGCAGACCTCAAGACAAACTTTATAATGCTAGAAATAATAAACATGCATTAGCAAGCTATTAACAGGATCTGAAATGTTATGCTGACCTACAACAGAGGCCCAGAGGAGCCACATCTATGTGCATCATTTCCAGTTCTGGTCCTGCTGAGGTCTGTCTTACTGCAGTCTTCAAAAAGAGTACAGATAGGGTCAGAGCAGAGGGAAGAGCTGCCTCACTCTGGAGGGTGCAATGTCCAAGTCCCCCAGGGAGGAATCTCACCTTTAATAGTAATCTCCTTCAGCACTTTCAGAGAGCCTGTATTCACCAATCACAAGATTGAGAAGGAGATTATCCTCCACCAGGCCATAGATGCAATTTAACCCTCTTGTTTCCTGCTGAACCCTGCTGGTTGTGAGCTACAACAGAGGCTGCTACATCTATTGTAGCTCATCCAGCAGGCAGTGATGGGATCTGAGAATTATCTTTCTCCCACTTGGCCAGCCAGAGCAGTATGACTTGGCACACATTGGAAAAGCCTGGGAAACAAGCTGCAATTACTTGGCCATATCCACAATGCCAAAAGGCTGAACATGAAGCGATGGTGCCTTGCCAACCCTGAGAAAACAGACCTTGCTGCCCATATTGTGCATGGCAGTGTGTCCCTCAAAACAGCACTGTTGTCCTTGTGAACTGGGGTAATTAGTTCTGCCCCGGATTCAGGTCAATTTTAGCCCCTGTGGGAGCACATATATCCTTTGTGATGCCTAACTAGTTTGGTCAGTATATGGCTTGGAGAGTCCTTCCCCAGGCAAGGGGCACCACTTCAGCACCATTCCCTGTGGCTGCATGCTCCTGAGCTTGCAAGAGCTCTGTTTGCAAGTACTAGCAAGACCCTGTGCTGCAGGAATGACATAGCAGGAGTTACCCGGAAAAATGCATTTTATGAGAAGCAATTACAGCGCTGAGCAGATCTGCGTGAGAGGAACTGAGTAAAACATTACTAGGAAAGGTCTGCTGTAACTGTCGCTTTGAGAGAAATGGTATGGCTTTGGCCCCTGCCAAACTGTTTAATTTTCCCTAAAATTGGCAACACATTGGGAAGGGGAGTGGGAGGCTGTACGAGAATCCTCATTTACTGGAGAGCTCTCTATTTATCTCCTGAGATTTGTGAAACCTTGTAGCTTGTTCTCTGTTAATGTTTTATACTCCTGAAAAGCTCTTTTTTGGTTAGAATAAATGATGGCCTCCCCCACCATGGCAAGAACAGATTGTGATGTAGTTCTCCAATAAGACTTGACTGAATTGCGCCACGAAAGATGAAACAGCATGGCATTTGCTTTGAAGCAAAAGTAAAACTAGTAACGCTCCATGTCTACGGTCTTTCATTTAGCAGAAGAAAAAGAGATGAATAATAGATGATACCCTGAAAATACCGTTCCACCAGCTCTTAGTTGGCTTCAGGCAATGCTAATACACTAAGAGCATTTAAGATTATTCTATTTAATATCCGTAACGATATAGTAATTTTAGCCTAGTGAGAAGCAATGGCAACTTCCCTCTTTCTCCCATAAAGTCCTTGAATCTGTAAGTGAAAGGAGGTCTTAGCAATGTCCCAAGGCAATAGATAAAGAGCCTTTAGCTTCCCTGTCATTCTCTAGAAGTGTCAGATAACCAGGACATGATAGAAGGCATTGTGATTAGGAAACAATATACCACTGAAAAGTTTCAGGATGTAAGGGACTTTATAAAAAAAAAAAAAAAAAAAAAAGGGCCTTGGAAATAGAAAGTTGATGAAGATTGTCGAGAGACAGTAAATCACAAATATCAGTGACAGCAATAGGACAATAAACCTTGTTTACTACAGATGTTTTTGGTTTCGGATTGTCAAGTCTCTAAGGAAGGGTGAAAGGACAGGGCCATATTGTGTAAGGCCACCACTCACATCCTGAATCCATGTTTCTCAATTATCTCCCCGATATTGAGATTTAATACCTTGCAAAAGTACACACCAGCCCCAGAGATCATCCCGACAAAGTAAATGAAAACAGGTGCTTGAATGTTCCAGAGTGTTTGGGAAAAGCTTAGCAGTCAGGCCTAAAATGACTTCATTACAGAGACACAAGCTCACACGTGCGTTCTACTGTAAAAGTAGCTATGAATAAATAGGTATGCTTTCTCCTTCCTAATTTTGAATCTTATGGCAGATCAATCCGCTGCCATATCCACCAGTTCATCTAAACTGTTAAAAATAGCCTCGAGTGTGTTTCCTTTCTGGTGAGAATGATGTGAATACAAAACAGATGTGTCACATGGCAGACCATCACTTTGGCTGCTGGTAGTGGCAAGCCAAATGGTTCTTTATTGTTTGGTGTCTAAGAGGTGTGCAGCATTTTGCCTCACGCCTGCAGACTGCAGCACTCCACAAAATATGCAGTGTTGCCCAATAACAGAAGATACTGAGAAGTCTCAGCTATTTCCCTGCCTTACAGCCCATTGGACCACTGAGGATGAGAATCATGTAGGAAGAATGAAGCAGAACTTGATCTCTCAGCTCTAGAGCCATACCAAAATCATTCAACCTCGTTACCATCACTGGTACTGGGCCGGTAGGGTAGAGGGCCTGGACATCCCTCTAAGAACTGCTGACTTTTTGGAGATTGTGCATTGTCCCCCAAAAAGAGGTAGGATGCCTCCCTTTTGCAGTGCACAAGGACTGTGCAGAGGCATTTGTCTCTGCAGTAGGCACCATGTGCTCTGCATCCAGTAATTTCTCTGCAATGTCAAACTAGAAAACTTTCCACAAGACTTATTAAAGTGTCGTCACGGCATCCTGCCCTCACTGTGAAGCAGCAAAATAATTTGGGCTGTGGCTGAAAATGTTTGAGTCTTCCGTAAATGTCATCACGGCAGAGCTGAACTCAGATGTAAAAAGGACACAGCTTCCTGGGCTGTCCCAGCAACTGGTCACGTGCTGAGTTTGGTATAGGAGATATCATCACATGCAAACCTTCATTTGACCTCCCTCCTCAGATACAAGTCTGGCAGTGACCCAGTCCCATGCATTTGTGCTCTGTACCAAGCTGTCTATCCATAACAAACCCTGTATTAACATTGGCATTTTCCACTCCAAAGCAATGGCATTAACCTATTCAGGAGCTGATTTCATGCAGGACACTGGGAATAAAGCACATCTAATGTAATCAATCTTGCATTTCTAGCTGAGGCAGTGCTTATGTTGCTTTTTGCTAACAGCAGCAGCAATACGGGTATGCATAGTATCCCTGCTGCAGAGAAAAGCGAACTGGCAGGAGAAGAAAGGATTGTTCCTGGCATCATTTCCCCACCTACACAGCAGAAGGCAGAGCTGAATCCAAGCAATTATCCTAAATTTATTACTGTAATGACAATAGTGAAGGGCAAAGCTAAAGAGTCTTTCTGGACAGGGCTGACCAGTAAGAAGAGGGGTTTCTGCCAAGATTTCACTCAGACCTCTGAGTCCCCCTAAGGTGTTTGGGCAGTGCTCCTGTCCCTTCTTCTACCCCAAGGGTCTGCCTTTTTGCCTGGCGAGCTGCAGCCAAGCCTGCACTGCACACCAGTACGATGTCTGCACCCTCCTCGAGCAGAGCTGTGGGGACTGCCCTCCCTCCTGGCTACTCTGCTGTAGCAATGGGGCAGTGGACCCTTCACAGATCCTCTTCTTCCTCACTGCCACACTCTTCTGTCCAGCAGATCTGGTTTCCTTCCTACCCCAACCCAAGCAGTGGAGTGGCATTTTTCCCATATTGGAGTGGTGGCATTTTTCCCAAGCAGTGGAGGCATTTCTCCCTCCACTATGGGAGAAATGCCCTGGCCAGAGACATAGGAGGTGATGGTGAGAAAAACATTCCTGCAGCCTTGCTTTGTGCAAGTCAAGGTTGCTAAATTTAATGGGGCTCCATGACTGGCTGAGGAATTGAGGTTTGGATGCATGCTATACATGGTACAGTGAAAAAAAACAACCCATGGCAGCAGACAGCAATGAAAATGACCAATCGATTTTGTGTAGTTATACACAAAACCTGAAATTAGCAAAAATTTGGAAAGATGCAATCTTCACCATTAAAAACAAACAAACAAAAAAGTAAACAAAACCAGAAAGAAATGCAAACAAACAAACAGGCCCTGCAGCTGGTTGAGGTTCAGCCAAAGGGTGAGCAAGTCTTCGCCATTCAAAGCTCTCAACTTTGCGAAATGTGATCCCCAGACTTTGGCTAAACAGTCAGTTGTCAAATGTCAGTGAAGTGCAACGTTGTTATTTTTTATTCTTTTTCTGAAAGAAGCTGCTGGCTAACAGTCTATTACACTCAGTGAAGCAATGACAGAAAAGCAGCTTAACTTTAAATGTCAGGATCTGATTTTTTTTACATTTATTTAATGCATTTTTAGGGCTAAATGCCAGAAAGGAATGTCTTTTAACAGTGAAGATGCATTGTCTTCCTATGTATGTTAAACAATATTTCTTATCACAGACAAACATAACCCCCATGCCTCTGGAATGGGAGGATTCTGGAATTATATTTTGCTTTGTTGTATCTTTATGCAACCATATCAACTACCCTTTATTTGTGACTTTTCTCCCCTTTCTTCTTGGATTTTCATTAGTATGTGCTATTCTTTAAAGAGAGGACAGCTGCCACTCAGGCTGTGGAACTTCATTCTTGGTGCTACCACAGGTTTCTCTGTGATACTGGGGAAATCACAGAAGCCTCTGTAAGAGGAGCTGTTAGCACTCAAGAGACTGTAAAGTCACCCAAGCAAGGCAAAATATTTGTAAACTTGTCACCTACCATGTTATTATTGAGTCATGGTAAAATGGGGCTGGCAAGTATATCTCCCTAGCTATAGGGATGCTCTAGCTAGTGGTATGACTCTTAAGGGTTCTCTTCATCTCATGTCATACAGACTGGGGTCCTATCTGGTCCTGCAGCTTGCTTTGCTGATGCCAGCAGTGACATTGCAAACCTCACAGCACCAGCCTTATGAAAATGCAGGCTAACAGTGTGAACAAAATTGTTGCATCTGCAGCAAGATCCATCTCTACTTGTGGGTTTGGATATTACCACACTTTTAAAGGAGAAGGTGAAGTGCCCCCCATAGCACAGCTTTGTGTGGTCCAGCTCAGGAATATCTGCCCCCATCTCAAAACCTGACTGCCACCCAGGATCTAGGTACTGTTCGGCATGCAGCCAAAAGGGCTGGCGTGCACTGCAGTGACATTTCAATCACGGTCGCCATTTCCCCATTTCCCCTTCAGTCTGAAGGCCATTAACTGCTAAACTAGGCTACTTCCCAGCGCTCAGCTGAAGGAAGCACTTTGTTGGGAGTATAATCAATCTTACCACAAAACTCTGGCTGGTACTCTCTCAGGTGATTAAACAGTCACATGGGAGAAAAATGACACAATTCAAGGGCTGCTCTTAACTGAGCTAGGACATGAAAAATGAAAAGTGTCACTATATTACTTTGACTCACTTACATCACCACCCCGAAAAAGGAGCCATGAAGTGCGGCCCCTCTGTGATGGGCTTATGCATAATTCAAAACACGAGCTGCCTTCAGGAGTCGATCTCTGGGTCTGAGTCTGACGAGAATACCAAGCAGCAGGAGCTTCAAGGCTTCTCAAGCAAGGAAATGGAAGATCACTAACAGTGCGAGAAAATGAAGTGCAGGGAAGACTGAGGTTGAGATCACACATGGGAAGTCACAAACTGACAACTGTAAAAAGCTCTGTTAGCAAGTGAACATCCCCAGCAGCTCTCATAGTTTTACAGATACCTCTAGATCTGTGGTCCTTCTGCTACATAGTCCTCTTACGCTTTATGAACATTCACTGTATTGGCTCCTCACAAGAATGGAACTCAAAGCTCTTTATGTTAGCGAAACTGAAAACAGAATTAGTGTTAGAGTCAAAATGCTTGTTACAAGATGTTGAATGATCACCCCAAGGTTTCTTCTATTTTCACATACGAGATCAGAGAGGATGAGGTGCAACTGGAAAGGTAGAAATCATTTTCAGTCCTGAACTCACCACAAGGTAAAACAAAGGCCAGTGTGGCTGAACTGCCTATTAGTTTTCAGTGAAAACTAGTGCCAGCATGAAAGTAAAGAGATGGTTTAAGTAATTTTTGTAAAAATGAAGAAATCTTCATTCATGCAAAGTCACCAGAACGTAAGATTTGAATTTGCTAAAGCTTCACTCTTGATGAGATTGTGATATGAATCAGTCACCTTGGAGCAGTCAGGTACCATGGTGCCACTAGTGATAAAACTGGTTGGGAAACACATTCTTCCCAGGAGGTCGGTGGAGATCAGTAAAAATTCCAGCAGTTGGACAAGCACAGTTAAAAAACATGTGGCTAATTTCTGGCTTGAATTACTTTCAGCTCACTCCTACATGATGCAGTATTTCCTTGCCATATCTGAAGACCCCAAATTTTCTCTTGTATGACCTGTCATTGCACAAAAGTCATGGTCAAGTCATTTGTCTGATATTTCACTATTGACTGACAATTTTAAGTCTTCCTCCACAGGGGAAATACTGCTAAATCATCATTTTGGATTAATTATCAGGAATATTTTGTCATTATTCCAACATCATTTGTAAAACAGAGTAATGTATGAAAATGAATATATGAGTGAAATCTAAGTTAACATCAGACAGTATCGCTGGTGGACCCATTTGTTAAAATCAATGTATATTAGCATCCTGAAAGCATCAGTAACAGCCCTGAGAAGACATTGCAGATAATCAGTAAAAGGAAAAGCAGAGCATGATCACGTTACTCTGCAACTTGGGGAACTTGCTAGGTATCTATAAAGGGTAAGTCAATTTACATAGCAAATTCTTCCTTGACTGCTGACATAGTAACATGTCATGCTCACTGAATCTCAGTTCTGTTCAGAAAACATCAGGGTATTTTTCTGTTTTCTTTGCCTCCAGCCCCCTCCCCTCCAGCTTCTGTCCAGCTAAGTGGCTTTAGGGAACTGATACTTCCTCTGAGTCACAGTCAGTGAATCTGCTTCCTGGGCTTATAGCAGTTATCTGACACTTACGGAACATGTCTTTTTACTCCTCCCTCCAAATTTAGAGAAAGAAAAACTGCACACACTAAACAGTCGATTAGCAACAATTAGGAAAATTAGAGGGTGGCTTGAAAAGCTGCTTATCTGAGAGATCTCCATTAATCTCTGCAGAGAATTCAAATGCTCGGAGCTAGCAAGCAACAGCAAGGTTCGTAGTGATTCTCTCGAACTTTCACATGTTCAAAACCCAGCATATTTGTTAACTTTACTGGGTAGATGCTGTTTTATAAAGCAAAACGAGAATTTGGAGGTAGCTTTCTGTTAATTGACTTTGAAGAAAAGTCTTTGTGTGCTAATGCATTTATTGGATTTTTGACTCTGAAACACAGCCTCTCTGCGCACAAAGAGCATATATAGACAGCTATACATCCTGAAAATGACGTAGCTGAAGGACTTTGCAAAAATTGCTCCTTATAACCTTCAAAATCTATTAATGCTATTGCTAAATCTAAGTCTCCAAAACATGGTGTGGGATGACAAGCCTCCATGAAGCAATGGCTGGACTGTACCACAGGCTTTTGAACACAATGACAGGAGGGAATTCAATGAGGGAGAGCCACTTCGCAGCATTTGCTGCATAGACAGAGTGACTCTCCCCTTGCGGAGACTGGGGAAAGCAGGGTGCACAGGATCTCTGTGTCAGTGAGGAGCCTGTACTGGATGGCAATAGGGTCTGTGTTCTAGAGGTTCCCTTTGAAATGTATCATGGGCCAAAGAATGGATGACTTCATTCATAGTCCAGCTCTTCAGCAGGGGGAAGAGCTGCTTCAGGATGTTCTGCAAGTCCCAGGCTGACTGCAGGTACCTATGGCATTGGCAAACAGATTATTCCTGCTTTCTTCCAGTCCAGGAAGGATCAGACCTCCCCTGCTCTGCATGACATGACAACCATTTCTTCACAGGTTCCTGGAACTTTCCTGGCTACTTAATGATGTTCCCATCTTGCAAGTCTGAGCTCAAGTCTCTCCAAGCCCCTGCCTATATCAACATATCAGGAAGCCTTTTGTCATCCCTCTTGTCCTGGACTCCTAAAACCTTGACAACACAGTCACTAGTTCCCCTATGGTTGGCTCACCTTGGTACACTTCATTTCCCTTGTGAAGGCAGTATTACCTTCACACTATGAAGTGTCCTGCTGAGCCTACCCACAGCCCAAGAAATGCTATCTTGAAAACACAAACATGCATTGAAAATCTTGGCTGTCTTGAAATTATTAGCCATTATGACTTTATTGATGTAATTGTGCTCCTTAATTCCCGTGCCCTGCGATGGTAAAGGATGCCTGGGCGTCATGCAACCCTACCAGGCTGCATTCATACAGCAGCTCCACTGTGGGACAGAAATGCAAGAGAATCCATGACATAAGCAAAGTGTCTTTAGGGTGGATAGACAGAAGCAATGCACAAACACCTAATCCTTCCACAAATCCATGCTCTTGGGCTGAGCTACTTTTGGAAGGAGGAACCAGATGTTCTGGACTGAGACACTAAACTGAATGCAGGGCAAACTAATGAAGCAGTCTTTCAGCCAACGGTGGGAGAAGTGTCAGCAGACCACAGAGGGAGAAATATTTGAAATCATGAGCAGAAGTCAAGCAAGTAGGGGAGCCTGCATGGTTAAAACTATTGACCTGACCTCTGGTCCAGCCAAGAAGTCTTGCTGAGTGCCTACTTCAGAGCAGGATGAGACCAGCTGGGGAATGAAAGAGCTAAAACTCCTAAAATGCACACAACATTGCCAAGGACAAGTGATGTTGGTCTTTTCTTCCCTTGACTTGCCCTTAGATTCATTGTTCCACCCAAATAAGAAGCAGCATGAGACTTTGAGGGTCAAGAACCAGGACAGTGAGGGACCCTGTATGTGTTAGACATTGGTCTGACATTCTGACTGGACATAATTACTTATTTACTGTTCAACATATTAAACAAGCACCGGTGCTACTTAAAGCATCTTGGGTGCTTCTGAACAGTCACTGGGAGACTGAACAGTTTTTGTCCTTTGTCGGGATTTAGGACTAGCCCCTGTATAAGTATCATATCAAAATTACAGCTCTATTTATCTGAAAACTAAGAAAGTGTGAAGGGGGGTGAAATAATTCAAGGACAGTTCCCTCCATAGACAGAATTATGGACTTCAGCTTGCCAGTCCTGTCAAAATGGCTTATCTAAAGCTAAGCTGATTACAGTGTATGTGCACCTTTGTGAGGGGAAAATACACGGCATGGAAAAGCTTCTTAATCTAGGAGACAAAGGTGCCAATGAGTGAATGGCCAGAATACAAACATGCATTATCAAGTCGAAGTAGGCAGATCTGTTTAGAAGAGAAGCTAGGATAAGGGAAAAGCTGGACACTGTCTTGCTCTCGGTCTTAACACTACAGACGGTGGGGCTCTGGAATAAAACTTAGTCAGGAAGATGCTTGTCATGTAGGTTACCGACATGAGCATCCCAGTTCTCTGCTAGGTCTCACAGAGCTACAAACCTGAGAACCTTTATGCTAGTGACAATTCAGGGCATTTCATTCAAACTGAAAACCTGAATTAGTTATCCAGATTAATTTAGTATAATGAAAAGCCTAAGTTTCTCTTCTTGAAATCCAGTTTCAGTAGCTTTACAGTGGCTTCCAGTTACCACCTTAGAAGATTTAAGTCATTTTTTATGAGCTTGAAGTCTTTTTTTTATTTTTCTGAAAAGAGAAAGGCTTTTGAACAAGCTTGATACTCCTTTTTTTCTCCTTTGATCTGTCTAATCACATGAATTAATTGACTGTTAAAAACTGTAAAATTCAAATCTCTTTCAGGAATCCCATAGAAATACTGAACTATGTCATGAATCATGCTTAAGATCATTGCTTCATATACTCCCCCCAGTGCCATGTGACTACCAAGCCAGTATTGATTTCCTTTCATCTCAAAAACTGAAGCAATATTCATTGCCAAAATAAAAAGCTGTCTGAGTTATGAGAATGCACTGCCAGCAAGTTCCAGGATGAAGCATAGATATAAAAAAGAAGAAGTGGGGGAGGGGGTAGTGAAAGCATATGTGAAAAAAATGAGTATACTCTGTGAGAAGATATAAGGCTTTCTTAATAAAAAAATACAGAAGCAAGGGTAATAGATGGATGCTTCAATACCACCAATCTTGTCTGGAGTTGGATGGACCTTGCCTTTGGTTTATCTTACAGCAGCCCTGAGTAGTGGCCAGCCATGTCTCACCGGATTTGTTCCTTCCCATTTCCCCCCAGCTAGAACCTTCCCTTTTGTCTCAGTTACTAAGGCTATATTGGCAAGGAAGGGCAGAGATGAGAGACGGGAGAAGACAAGACAGGCTGTAAATAAGCAGACATTGCACTGCCCAAAAATAATACATAGGTATTTCTCCCTTGCTGCTTTCAAGAGCTCTCTAATTGCCAAACAATAGTCATGTACAGGCTCTTGAGTTTAATGTGTACCTCCTGCTGAGTCTGGTACTTCATATAACATTTTAATGTGAAAGATCAAGACGTGATTCACAGCGCTTACTCTCCAGGAAACTGAAGTCCCTGCAGTATGAACCGCAAAGGTAGCCAGTGTTTCTGCTATAAAGCAATCCACACAAAGGCAGCATCTGCTCCACTCTGTGGTCTGCCTGGGGAGGAAGAGGGCAGAAGATCTTAGCAGAAGATATTCTAAAATTGCCTACCCATCTCCAGAGCTACACACCATGACTCAGTGCTTCCTTGATTTCATGTAGCCTGAACACAAGTTGTAGCACAGACTAATTCAAGTCTTTGATTGACTTAGAACCTTCTAACAAAGAAGACATCTATGGTCCAAACAGATTCCTCAAAGGAGGCGATACTCTTCCCTCAGTCAGGGAAGCCTTTTCACCTAACAATGCCTCATCCTTGATGCAGCAGACTTTTCCTTCCAGATGACTTTCATCACCTGCTGTGGCATCTTCTAGGGCTGTCTTTACCTTTCTTTTTCTGCCAGAGCAGTCTCTGCCCAGGTACTGTCTACAGTAGACTGGCATCACATATGCTCTCCCTGAACCAGCTGCCTCATTGCATTGCTATTGATTCTGAGTTGGATTTCTGCAGCAAATCTATTGCATTTCCATTAGCAAGATTGCAAATGATGAAAACGCTCATTTATATCATTCCAGCTCTGCATCACAATTAACCTGATACTTAGCCTCCAGCAAGCCAAATTCTGCCTTCTCATCTGATGCGGAGAAAGTTCCACAAGGTTTCTCTGCACCTGAAAGTTAGGCATGGCAAATCTGAGGTGGGCTGCTATGTGTGTTTATTTGCAGTGCCTGGATAGGAAACAAAACATTTTGCATACACTTACAATGCATACTAAAGGATGATAATTTCAGTCCCCTACAGTGGAAATGCAAAACCTGGGTTTTGTGAATACATCAACTTTTAAGAAGTTTTGCTGATTAACTTATTATGTAGTACAGTTCCAGATGTCATTTTCAATAAAGAAACAATGGCCATGTACTCCATTTAGCTGTTGTATTTTCTATGCTGAAATGTATATAAATGAGGAGGGATACCATGTAGAAATTCCAGGTAGCATGAATACATAAGTTATTCTCAGTGAAGTTTACAAAATTAATCGAAGCTTTTAAAAAAGAAATACAAGTGCACACTAGTATTTTGCACAGAGAATTTCTATTTGTTATTAAGAGAAAATAATTCAGCCCAAACCTGCTTTTTTTTCATCATGCTTTGGACATGATGGTTGGTGCACCACACCCATGAGTTAATTCTGACCATGAATTTGGGGTGCTTGTCCAAGAGAAAGAAATGCAGGACTGATCAGTTCAGTTCTCTGCATGCTAAATAGAAGAACTGTTCCTATGCAAGCAATGCAATGTTAAAAAAAGGAAGATGGTAGAGATGCAAAAAGATACAAAACAATAAATTTGTCTGAACAAACTGTGCTTGTTGAGGGCATTTTAAAGACAGTGTGACAAACTGGGCTGCGGAGAGGAAGTCTCAGTTACCACTTTAGAAGGCTTAATGGACCTGAACTCCGTAAAAATTACTGTGTCTTATGCATCTCACCCCACCAGTCCCAATCCCACTTCACTCTGAATGTTCCTGCCACAAGCAAGTACATCTGTAAGTCAGCATGACCTTTGGGGCAACAGAAGTATTTCAGGGAAATACAGACTGGCTGGCTCAGTGCAGAGTGCAGTGGCACTTGTTTTATTGCTGCTTGTTAATGGAGGCCCAGTTGTGTCTCCAGGGCTTACTGAGATCAGCATCTCTTTATTGCGCTCTTGAGTTAGGCTCAGAACTTGTCTGGTATCTTAACCATGTTTAATTATAACTTCCGTGTGCACATCAAAGGAAAGTCCTGGCTTTCAGTATGAGTCTTCATATCATGTAGCAGACAGGAACTTAGAAACTGAACTGCAAGATATTTCTCCCTGTACACTCATCGGAGAAAGAGACTTCTGCTGGGCACACGCTGGGAATTGCCTGGGGGAGGTCCCATCCTTTGTGCTGAATAGGAAGCTGAAGCCTGCCTAGCTTCTTAATGGAGGCACATTATGTCAGGTGTCTGAAGCTAAGCAACATCAATGTTTTACCAGAAATGGAGCAACTTCAGCTTAAGGTGCTCTCCTCCTGCATCTTCAAGCTTTGGGGAGAAAAGCAATCTCCCTTGTGGCTCTGCCCTGCATAATAACAGTGAGCTCAGAAAAGGCTGGTGTACAGCCTCTGCTGCATCATCTGCTCTCCCCTCCTGTGAGTACCATCCACTACAGCTCTCTGAGACATCCCTGACCTTGACACTTTCAGAGGCTGCCAGACATGGACTCTGCCTTTCGGTATTGTTATGGAGATTTAAACTGGGGAGGATGGGTCATACTTAGACTGTTCCAAGCAAAAGAACAAACACCATGTGAAGCTGCTATGAATAAACCTTTGCTGTCCATAAATTGAAGCCTTCAGCTGGGCTGCAGCACCTGTGTCTGGAGGAAGATGCTCCCTCCAGCATGACACAGAGGTAAAACACTGACCTTCACAAATTACTGTGTATGGGAGCAGGGACATCAAATGCAGGGCTGAGAAAGAACAATCAGAGGTGGAAGAAGGAGGGAGAAGTGGAAAGGAATATTTGTGGTGTGACACCAAAACAAGGGACAGGATAGCTTTCTTTTAATTTTTCCCCATCCCTAGCTCAAAAAAGACATGAGAAATTCATCCATTGTGCCTGGATGACTTTGGAGGGGACCTGAGACTATTTCTTAGGTAAGCACCCACCACTGGCCCTCAGAAGCACCCTCTTAACACTTTTTCCACCAAGGATGAGAAAGCAGTAGCCTTCACTGATGTTGACCCAGCACAGATGAAGTGGCAGGAGAAATCAGCGACATGAGAAGGGAGCAGTCCCAGCCAGGGGCGGTTGACAGGAGTGCACAGCCTTTTGGAGCTTTACCATGTTTTCCAGGTGAGGGCAAGCAGCAGTGAGGTAGGAAGGAGCCCTGTCTGCGCCCAAGGAGCATGCACAGGTCCTCTGCTGCATCCCCCATCCCATGTCTGCATGTTACAGCCACCAAACTCAGTGGACACAGAGGTAGGGAGATGCAAAGATGCCCGTTGGTGACCTGCTGGCCATCAGTAAGGTGGGAGGCATATAGCTGTCCTGTTAGCTCACAACACCAAGGTGGTCAGGGAAGCTGAAAGCAGAAAGGACACGGGGTCATCATGGCTGTGCCACCACAGTAGTGCATTCTCTGGACCCTACTGTCTACTCAGCGTTTTGCTCTGCTCACAGAAAGCCACTCCAGGAAAGTCCTTATGCTGTGGTCAATGTCCAGCTCTGCCTCTTGTGTGCCCCATGGCACTTGACCAAGTTAGCAGAGATGCAATCCCAAAGCCAAGGGCTTGGGCATCTCTGTTTTGGGGCAGAACCAAGATGCAGGAGCGCTGCACTCCTTTGGCAGAACTGTCCCCCCAGAAAGGCAACGCCAAATGGACCTTGGTGGGTGGTTTGGGGGGAAACCCGCTTAAATGGAAAGAGAAGGCATTCGGAAGACCAGTAATGAGGGGAGTGGCTGGTTTGAAGACATATAGATGCAGTTATTACAGAAACACAGTTTTCACAGAACTACAGATCCACATCTATTATCAGCCTGGGTAAAGGGTAGAACTGTATTTAAAGGTGATGGTGTAGGAAGAAGTAAAATTTAGCTCCTGAACTGTGTTAGCGCTTTTGCAATCTGCATGTCTTCTCAGAGGGAGGGAGATTGTAGGTTAGTGTGTAATATTATATCCTGCTTGTAATGAAATCTTCTCTGGTGTAATTATGATAAGATTGACACGCTCCCTAAATATGGGAATGCTTTAAAACATTCACCTTTCCTTTCTGTTCCAGCAAAGGAGAAATGATATTTCAATGTAAAACAGAAACCAAACAGAAAAGATTATTTATGTATTGATAAAGGGCAAAGTATAATAATAGGAGTGAGACCAGTCTTGAATCTAATGCACCAGACACAATTACTAGGATTGTCTCTCTTCTGCTTTCTCTCTCAGGCTCCAAGAAAAAGAAGAATCAATTAGCTCTCAGCAGACTATGACCTTGAAGGATACAGCTTTAAGGGGAATATGCTGAGTAAGACAGAAAAGAGAGGAGAAGAAGAGAAAAGGATTTGGAACTCATGGAAGGGTTCTGGTTCAGAAACAATACATCTCCCACAGAATATGAGATGTGTTAGGGATTTTTTTTAATTATTATTTTTGCACTGGATAAAAAGTTTATTGGCACAAAAGTGGCTGTCTGAGAACAAGTTACCTCACTCTGCCTGAAATGGAAAAAAGGACACTGAGAAGGAAAAGGGACAATCCAATTTGCAGATGCTACGTTCAAAGCAATCTCTCAGAGAATTTTATAGCTGTCAAAGGCATTCATACGAAAAAAAAAAAGAGTATCACTGATCCAATCTGTCAACCTCTCCAACAAATCTTGCTCTACATGAAACACAATGATGTGTTTGAAATGCAGCTGTTTCAAAACCCCCAAGACAGTGCTTTAAAAAAAAAAAAAGAGTTCTTTAAATACCTCTTTGAATTCTTGGGCAGATCTTCTGCCGTGTACTTTTACAGCTATATTTTCTTCTTTTTCTTTGCAGGCAATTGCAGACCCTTGCATAGTCAGAATTACATGCCACAGTTAGAGTAAATACTGTCTACACAACCATCTCTTTCAGAGCAATCCAAACTTGACCTGCTGCTGGTTCTCCCTCTCCTTTCTGTCTGTATCTATCTGGAAGTGTATGATGTCTTAAAACACATTTATGTTAAGAAAATTAAAGCAACAGGTAAAAAAAAACCCCAAACTGAAAAACCTCAATCCAATCACCTAATTTCTGGATAACCATTTATTTCCTAGATATGAGCACAACCAAACACAGACAATGGCTTGTGTTTTTAGTGACTGCTCCAGAGAATCTCTTCCCACAACTCCCCCCCCCCAGCCCCCCACACCTCCCTTCATTTGCTGCAGAGATGAGTTTGTGGAAATTCAAGAGGGTGAGGGTTGTCTTGTCATAACCAGCTTTTGGTTGCTTCTCCCTCTTGCTGAAAAGAAGTACTTTTGACCTGATAGTGGTCCATGACCACTGAGTGAAGTAAAGAATACTGTCATATCTTTAATGTCACATCATATTTGCACTACAAAAAAGATTCACTGGATCAAAAATAATAATATTTTAAAATATCACCTAGTATAGTTCTATTTTAACTGCAAAGGTTGCTAAATGTCCCAATAATTCAAGTAATGATGTCTTACCTCCCACAGAAAAATCCCCCTGTCATTTAACAATACTTCTCTGTTAGACTGTTTCCATCAGACAAATTACTTCAAATTCAAAGGCTGGTTGTCACCCATTATCTAAGCAAGAAGCAGCAGGGTTTCTACAGGAGAAGTTAAAATTTTCTTTCAGTGATTTGGAATTGATGTTCAGGCCTGACTCTCAGCTGGAAGGACCTCCACTGAAATCGCTGTAGTTACACTCATTTTCACCAAAGTGGTCAGCCTGAAATGTTGTATCTAATCCAATTGCCACATTATCTATTCTGAGCTAAGTCCTAGTGGGGCTAAACTCTACAGTGAACTTCTGGTGACTTCAGGGCTCCAGGGTGAGTTCCAGTATGTACCACCTAGAAGATGGCCATCCTGCGGAATTGCTGGGGAGGCACAAGGGAGAATAAAAGAGATGGGGTCTTGCAAGCCATTATGCAAGGAACTAAGTTGCTCATTCTGACCACTGCAGCTTTCCAAAGGAAACATCAGCCCTGTGCTCTTGGCACAATGGTGCATTGATTTCCCTTTTCCTAGAGTTGCACAATTTTACAGAGCTCAGGAATTGCTGGCTTGATCTGATCCAGAGTTGATGGGTTAAAATTGTGAATGTCAAAGAAATTACACTTCAGCAATGCGGTACTTTGATGCTTTATGATTGCTACTGAGAAAATAACTCAGGTGCCTTGGATATTTTTTCCTTTAAAGGTGAGCAAAGACTAATTTGGAAGCCAGAATGCTTTCCTGAAATGCCCCACAGAAGTCAGAGAGGCAACGTCTGAGAAACATGTTTAACAAGAATCGGCTTGTTGGAGGAGAGGAAAGACACAGAGAAATGTGTCCTGTGCTCTTAAGAGAAAGTGAAAGATCATAAGCTAACTGCTAAATTAGTAATTCCTGGTCTCTAGCTGCTTCAAATATGCTGTTGCTCTTTCCCAATGTTCTCCCTGACTGTTTCAGGAAGATGACAGGGATGTCTGCCAGCAACAGACTTCAGGAAGGAGGTAGCAGAAATGCTTTGCAGGCAAGGCAAAGAAAATGAACACACTTGGAAGATCTAGGACAGGATGCAAATCAAATTTATAAGGAAAAATATGCTGATAGACCTTGTGGAATAGGTATCAGATTAAACCCTTGAAATAAATCACATACTTCTCTACAAGCACATGCAGAGAAAAGGGCTGTACAGGCACTTTACCGAGTCCCAAATGAAGCCCTCCATATTGCCATACACACCTCAGCACTAAGTTCAGAGGTCCTTAGGAGCTATCCTCAGAAGGTAAGCCATGCTATATCCATCCTAGCACATTTAAACTTTGCATGCCAATCCCGTGTCCTACTCAAGGACAATTGCAGAACAGGTAAGGGCCTCTCTCTTTTTTTCTCTTTTTTTTTCCCTTTTTTTTTCTTTTTTAAGGAAAAACAAAGAAACACGTAGCTTCTACTTACAAAGTTTTGGAGCAGCTTGGAGATTGGTTTCTGTTGCTTGTGCCTGAGATGCTGTGGTGGGCTCCAGGGCGGGTGGTGATAGCGAAGGTGCAGCAGAGGACAACAACCCAACATCTAGGATGCGGTTATACAGAGAAGGCTGGAGGAACGGTTTGGAGGGCACGAGCGAGCTGTCAGTTTGCACTGTCACTTCAGCCTTGCTCTTAGGGCTAGGTACAGGGAAGGGTGAGGCATACACCTCCGAAGGCACCCAGGCAGACAGAGCTGTAGGATCCACAGCGCTCTTTGGGTCTTGTCCTATCCTCCCAGGGTCAAGGTGGGTAGGAGAGTCATACTCAAAAATCTTGTCCACAAAGACCCACTTGAGGCCAGCAATGCAGAGGCAAAGGCTGAGCAGGCAAGCCAGGATAGGGGCGATGCAGATCTTTTCAGAGTTGAGGCAGCCCTTCAGTCGCTCTGCCTCCAGGCACACACAGCAGGTGGCGGCAAGGCCTGCTATCCCCTGGACCCTCCTGTCCTCTCTTTGGGTCCCCGGCATATTCTCCTCAGCCGGGAGCCCGTTGAGGGACGCATCAGGGCTCAGCTGAGCTGAGGGGCTGGGGAAAGTGTCGGCAGCTACTTCAGACATGTTTAAGCATCAACTCTCAAACAGCTCACCTCCAAAAGGCCTTAACTCTATCACAGTCCATTACTGTGAGACACAGACAAAAAGAGAGGGTAGTAATAGTCACAGAGCTCTGCAAAAATCACAGAGTGGGAGTCAACAAAAGGTCCGAGCTCAGCAACATCATCCAAACTGAAGAGGAGTAATGCACAGGAAAAACAAGATCCCCTCTATCCCTCCCTGCCCTTGAGCCCTCTGTCGCTCTCTGCCTCTCTGAAGCAAGAGTAGCTCTGCTTTTACTGAGCTCCTGTTTGCTGGACACTTTTATAATTCCTTAAACACCTCTCAAGCAATTCCGTCTCTTCTGCGGGAGGGAAGAAACATCTCCCCAAAAGCAAGCACAACAAAACAAAACAGGGGGAAGGAGAGTGAGGAGAGAAAGAAAACCACAAACACGGAACGAATTGATGGATTAAGTGAACCAATAGCCCAGAGCGAAAGGCAAGACTCTCACCTTGAGCATCTGAGGCTGGTATCTGCTTAGACGAGGAAAACAATTGTCATGCGGTAGAAGGAGCAAAAGCAAAATCTGTAACAACAGCGGCAGCGGCAGAAGTGACAGTAGCAGCAGCATCCTGTCGTGTTACAGCGGCGGCTGAAAGAGGCTGAATCATTACAGAGCAGCAGGTGCTCGCTGTCTGAGCATCACTGCAAACAATATCATTACACAGAGGTTTGAAAGGAAGAGCGATGCCAAGACGGTGGTAACTCCCTTTCTCTCCCCTCCCTCTTTGTCCTCCTTGAACGCTCATTCACTTTCCTCCTTCCCCCCCAGCCCCCCACCCCCCCGCCCTCCCACCCCGCTCCCCCAGCCCCCTCACAGCCTGTTTCCCTGATGTACAGACTCGCTCCTTCCTCCCCTACCCTACCCCCGCCCTCTGCAGGGCTGGTCTGAGGGAAATCAGTACACCCAGCAACGCAGGACTGTCAGTGACTTCCTATTTTATCCAATTAGGAGGAATAAAGGCCATCAAATAAAAGGGAGGGAGCGGGCGGGCGCGCAACTCCTGCTCGCTCCCTTTCTCCAACCGGAGCGCGGCCGGAGGCGGCGGCCATCGATGACACACGGTCCTCCGGCGAGGACCGGGCGTCGGTAGGAGCTCTTCGGGTTGGATTGGGCTCGCTCAGTCTGATATTTGATCTCTCCCGGGGGAAGACTGCCTTCCAGCAGCAGTTTCTCCCTGTCTGACACCTAGAGACAGCTTTTCTTTCCAAGCCCCTGAGTAAGTTTTGTTCACTAGGAATAATGTTGGGATGCGTCTTAGGTCAAGAAGAAGGAAAAAAAATCCCAAAACATTCCTTCCTCTGACAAATTTGCATTCAAGATATTACAAAGAAGTTTGCTTTTTAAAAAAATTTTTATATTCCTTTTTCCAACTCATTTCCAAAACTGAAAAAGGAAAGACTTCACACTGAAGTCAGCTACTGAAAAAGCAAAGACTTCACACTAAAGCCAGCTCCTGAACATACTTTTCAAGAGCTGACATATTGCTGTCACAGATCCTCAATCTCCCTTAGACTTAAAAAAAAATTAAATTATTAAAAAGGCTTGAGCTTTGTTCTTAAAGTTGTCTATCGTTCCTCACCTCCAGCAGCACCTAACACCAAATCCCATGTCTACTGGTGCACTGACTGTAATGCAGGGATAAATCAAAGGTACAGTTAACATAGTGAAAGTAAGATTAGAACCCACTCTATTCCCTGTCTCTTCTGTCTCCCACAGAAAATTACACCTGTGTAGCAATACAGACATACATACAGAAGGAGAGGGGCTCTTAACACAATTGCTGGTTCCTTGGAGTTTATGAAGATCTTTTGCATTAGAGATTTGGCAGCATGAATCCCCCATTCTCCTTAGTATAAATGGTTGCAGGATGCATAATGAAACAAAGAATCAGACACTAAAAAATGCCATGAACTTAGTTTTGCTGGTGCCTTAGTCAGGCATTCAAAAGGTAATTTCCATTGCAGTTACATATCTTTCATAGTAACAAAAAAGACATCTGTCTCTACCCATCTCGTCTCTCTGCTTCCAACTCTCTCCTCCCACTGACTTCCATAGGAACATTAGTAACATTCATATAAAAAAAGACTTATCAAAATCTCAATGAATCCCGTAGTGTTTTCACAGACTCTCATGTCAAGGACTAATTGATGGATGTCTGATCACAAAGCTTCCTGTGAGTCTGTAGTAGCCAACTGAAGTAATAATGATGCTACTACATTCAAGTGCCTGGAGAATTTACCTTAAAGCACAGTCAGTGATAACACTCTCCGGAAGAATGTAAAACGATAAATCATCATACAATCTAGTCTACATTACCACTGAAGTGTCTGGTCCTCAGGTTAATGATGTGATCAGTAACCTCATACAGAATGAACAACTTGCAATGTATGTTTACGTATGTGGCTCCTCTTATTACAAAGTACATGTACTGGCAGTATTCTGCACGAGTGCAGCCTCTTTCAAGTGTCATAAAACCTATTTCAAACAGCAGTAACAACACAGATGCAGTGGAAAGCAACATTGCCATGACAGCTGTGGTGGTCTGCGGGTACAAGCAAGCAAGGTTTCTAGGAAAAGGGTGAATCTCTTATTAGATTAACTGATAAATCTGGGAAAACCAGATATGCTTTTGCACACACAAGTTGCTCCTCAGGTGCTAAGCTGAAGCATCACTCTTCAAAGTAATGTGCAAGCTGAGAACCAACTGGGAACATTCTCTTCATTGCACAGATGAGATGCTACAGCATCTGAGTGCTTGGCACAAGCTTTTAAAAATGTCTTGCCTTCTTTATCCACGTAGACTTTTTCAACCTTCCTATTTCCAGTGAGACAATTTTCCTTGCTGCTCTGAGCTTGTGTTTAATCCACTGCCCTGTCTGCATTTCCCTGCACCAGGCAAGCTACTCACTTTCTGTCTTCTGGCTGACTACTGTCCTGCCTATCTGCATTTAGCTGTTCTCCTTTAAATCACGTTTTTGCTTTCCTCACATCTTTCTAGAGATGAGGTAAATAGGAATGCATGTGGAGATCTTGCACCTTTCTTACAAAGGTTGCCATGAAGTTAAAGGAATCATGCACAGTGCTACATAGCTTGATGGAGAGAAGGATTGTTACCGGTTCCGGTTCAGACCATGGGCTGCCTCCTCTCTGTACACAATGCCCTGTGGAACCTCAGAGCCTCTTCTCCCACGAGCCCGGTCAGGTCGCTTCCCGGAGCTCCCCCTGCATGTGGGTGCTTTGTCCCCCTCCTCAACGCCGGGAAGTCGCAGGGGCCGGGCAAGGTCTATGCCAAAGGGGTCTCGCCTGCCTGCCTGCCTCCCCCTGTCGTGCTCTCCCTCCCTCAGCATACCCCTCCTCCGCCCTCTCGGCTAAATGGCGCCAGGACAGCTTCTGCTACCTCCGTTGCTTTTTCATTCTCTTCTCCACCAGCCAGGGCCCAGCCTGCCTGCACCATCTCCTCCCGGCACGCAGCCACTCCAGCCCCTCCCGCCGCCTCCGCGGCCGCAGAATCTCCGTGGGGCCTGGCTCCCCTCCAGGCTGCAGTACCCTCCTCTGCTGCAGGTCCCTTCCCCCGCGGCACCTCCAGACCTGGCGCGCAGGATGCCTGCTTCAGCATCGCGCCAGTTCTGCTCAGACCTCCTCCTTCTCGCGTCCCCCTCCCTAGGGAAGCCCGCGGAGCCGCTTTGCCCCCAGCCTGCCCCTGCCCCTGCCCCCGCTGGAGCTGCGGGGTGCTGGGGATTGCTTCGAGAGGAGCAAGGCAGCACCCTGCCGTCGGAGGTGCCTGGCGGCTCCAGTTGCTTCCCGGCCAACAGGGGAGAAAGGCAATGCTGAATCATCGACCAGGCTGCCTCCCTGGCCCGGCTCCGCAGGTGGCCGAAGCCCGGGGCTGCGGCGGTGCTGACACCCGATACCGCACGGGGCTGTCTCCTCTCAGCACCTTTTGGACAAAAGTGCAACCCCACGCTCTTCACCGTGTCTGGGTTGGTAGTGGAGGATGCTGCCTTTCGTGCCGGCTCTCGTGGCTGTGGTAGAGGCTGATGGTGTCTCACTTTGGGTCTGATGATACGACCATAAGCTAGTTTCCTGGTTTTGAGGTTCCCTTCTGCTCCCCGTCCTCCCCAGCAATACAGGAATACTTTCTTGTCTCTGCAGTCTTGAGCCTTTTACATTTGTGTAGTGACGTGCTAGCACTGCCATTCCATGCCTAAACATGGGGTTTGGCCCAGTCTGGAGGAGAAGGGTGCCTTGGAAAAGAGCCAGCTATTGGTTAACAGAAAGGGAGACCCTGGAAGGAAACAAGAGGGAGCATAGCCTTGGAGGTATCAAAATTGTACTAGGGTAGCCCACTGGTGGGGAATATGGAAGGATAAGGAAGGAAATCACTTGCCTGTTTGTAATTAGGTTAGATCCTTGTGCAAAGATTTATTTTTGATTATTGTGTGACGTGGGTCTCTCTGGCTTAGAGAAAAAAGTAGTGTGATTCTATACTAATGAAGCTAATCTGTGACTGATATTTGGACTCTTGCCATATGTAAGTGACAGGTTGAAACTTAGAGGCTTACAAAACTGTAATTTTATTGTGTGGAGTGCTTTTTGCAAAGAATCAAGTGTTATTTTGCTAAATTCCTCTCCCAAAGCATTCAAGGAGAGACACAAGGCCAAAGTCAGCATTAACCTCCAGCCTGTGATGAAGATGAACAAGCTGTATCTGGTTCTCCAGTTTTTTTAAAAGGAGGCTGATTTCATATTAGCAAAGAGCAGAGGACCATTCTCTCTGGCCAGACACAAAGATGTGAATAAAGCTTAAATAGATATCTGATCATAACTGACAACATCTTGCAAATTAAGCACAGCAAGTAACCATTTAACTCGTCTGACCCTTTGGTCATGCCATCATCAGACCCAAACCTGCTGAAGCTTTTGGAAATTAGGCTTGTCAAGTCATTCACATGGAAGCCATTGGATTTCAAATATCCATCTGCTTTTAATAAAGTCCCAGTAGTCCACGAAAAGATTCCCTAAATATTATCTACTTTATTGCAACTACTGATACATTAGGAAAGTAGAATATGTATCCAGAAGTGGTTATTCATGGCTCTGCTGGATCACAGTTTAAGAAAGGATGCTCAGAGGGCTACATATCAATGCAGGGCAAGTGATGTCTCCCAAGACCACTGCTTTCCTTTAAGATGTCAAATTTTCAGAAAGAACCAGCAATATGCAGTATGAACTGCTTCATAGGTTTGATTGCACTTCCTTTTTTCCATACATTGAGAAGCAAGAAATTTTGTAACCAAGAAGCTAAAAAGAAAAAAAATGCATGATCATTAACAAGAGATTGATGAGGAAGATAAAAGGATGTCTTTTTATTGATTGCAGGCACTTTCTTCAAATTAAATAAGTGCACTATTTAAAGATGTGTGTGTGTGTGTGTGTGTGTGTGTGTGACCCAAAGCAACTGAGCAGGCTCAGTAAGCGGCATAACTGCCAGCAGTCATGATGTAGGAAGAGTGGGCTATCACACATGATGCAAGCGACTCATTTATTCCTCCTTTCAGTGCTTCACCAACCTCCCCCCTTAATCCATTTCCCTTGGATTGATGCCAGCACTCTATCCTTTTGAGTCTTTCCAAAAGCTTTCACTGAAAACCCCTCACCTCAAATGGCGCAAGGAGAAAACTCCATTTTGCTTCTATATTGGTCCTGCCACTGGAACTGCAAAAGTTAAAAAGGGACAGGCTGACTGGATACACATGATAGCACTGTTTGTGTGTCTCTGCCCATTCCCACCACCTTTTCCCTCTCTATTTTTGAAAACCCTCTGGCCATTTATAACTGTATGTGATGGAAGAGAAGAAATATCCAGCCTCCAAGAAAATGCAGGAAAACGAAAGCCATAAAAACATGAACTCTTAAGCACATATTCAGCCTTAGACATGAGGGAGAATCATGAATGTCAGCAGAATCATTAGTATGCTTAATTCATTTGGCATAAGAGGGCTGCTGTGGGAAGGCCTCCTACCCTCAGACAAAACAGAAGACAGGGAAATGAAGAGGATGCATCCAAACCATCTCTGTATCAACTCTACTGGAATTTTGCACTGCCCACGTAGGTGTGTTAGAAGCAGGTCCTCACACTAATACATTTCTTGGAAGTGTCTGGGGCACAGAATACAAATTTCAGTGCCTGTGAAAATATTAGAGAGCTCATGTTGCTTCTGTGGCAGTGTTTTCTGTATCGACATCACATGTGTACATTTACACCAGGCATTTACACCAGGAACTTGCTTTCTGTAAATAAAATAGCTGTGGCTTGCAGCTTGTGATTTGAAAAAACAACACAACTACAACGGCTGTTTCAAGAGATGTTTATACTTTAAATAGCTACAGCCAGTAATTGAAACTGAAAACTGCCATAAAATGGGCTGTTATTTCAGGGGAACCAAAAGGTTTTCTGAGTCCTTTCATCTTCAAGTGAAATGTGAGACACTGAGTTTCTTTCATCCTAATCAAAAGCAGAGCTAGTGGCACTACACGAGACACAGAAATCCAACATCAAACCACGAATGTCAGGGGTTTTCATCAATGGCACTGACTCATTCCACCAGCCTCTGCTCAGTCACAAAACTGGGATGATTCCTGCCACTGTTCAGGCTAATGTTAATTAGTTCTGCCATGTGGTAAAGGAGCATTTAAGAGCTGCAAAGACATGTAATATGCTCAGCTAGGCTCTTCTGCCTGGGGGCAGGAGCAGCAGAAAGACCATGTGCAGTTTTCTGGTCTGGTTTTTGGGTTGTTTTTTCTTTTCAGATCTGGCATCACCTTCGTCCTGTCACTGGAGTCTCCAGCAGACCTGCTGGGACATCGTGATTGTTTATTTTCACATTGCAGCTGTGAGTTGGGGCAACATTTGTAGTCACAAGGCCCAGGCTCACTGATCAACTACTACCCACCTTGGTGCTCAAACACATATGTGTGCCTGCATTGGAGCCACTGTATTCAGATGGATGAAATTCCTCATGGGTGTCTGTGGGACAGTGACAATACTGCCACCTTGTACAGGCACAGTTATGCAGTGTTTTGTGCTGGACAGCCTTTACATCCACAGTGCTGCTGCTGCTGGGGGGGAGTCACTGGACACTGATAATTTGAGTGAAGGTCTGAAAGCCCTAAATCAAGAAATTATCCCTACTCCATTTACCCTTGGTTAATAAAGTACTTAAATGTGCATGGAGTTAAACAAGTGGTGAAATGCCTTTCTGATTAGATGGGCTACATCATATATCTAAGTGCCTTTTTGAATCAGAGCCTAATTCAGGAACCAGAAAGGTATTCTGGAGCATAGTGCTGTAGTTTCATGATAAACACAGTTTGGCAGCACTATCACTCTTTCCCCTGTCTTTCCCTTCTCTTTCCTCCCTTCATTCTGTGACCTGCACTAATTCAGTAACATTGATCATGTGGGCAGGCTCTCAGCTGGATCAGAGAAGTGATTTTTTATATAACAATGATTTTTTAAATTTTTTTTTGGGTAATGGACAATCTTAGCAACTAATTCCCAGCCTGGCCTCACAAAGATTATTAGGATGAAAGAATGGGGACAGGATCATGTTCCAGGTGACAGAAGTTCCTTGATCTTGTCCTCTCAATAAAATCCTTACATAGTAAAACCATGCCCCAATGCCCTTCCTGAATCTAGGCTTAATTTATACAGAAGTTCATAGAAGATCCCGACAACATACCTGTTATTTGAAAAGTCTTGACTTTACTTACTACACCTTTAATTTTATGTAAAGACAAAATTATTTTTGTACATATTCCCCAACTGCACACATTGTACACATTCCCAGATGCTGCTGTTTAAAACTCAAGACATTGAACATCACTTTAAAGTGTAATTTTCTAAAGTTAAAATACACATGGGCTTTTTTATAGAGTAACTCTCTGTTTATATGTATGGTCAATAGTTTTGCTGTTAGAAAAACAAAAAGAAGTCAAAGAGTGCAGCCAGCCTACTGCATGGAAGAGCTATTAAATAAACAGGTATTAATGATAGGACATTGACATAATACTGGCTTAGATAAGTCAAGCATGTCTTACAGCATAGCCCTACATTTAAGACCCTGCAAACTTCAGAACTTGCTTGCAGAAAATGCTACGATTTCAGCTCAAGAGCTGGTTTGCTTAGCGCCTTTCTGCAGATATCTCCAAATAATTAATTTAATTTGCTTAATTTGCAACATCAAGATACTAGTTCACTTACACTGGTTGGTTCAACTCTGATCATGTTGATGCAGCCTGATTATTCTCAAGTTAGCAGACTTGAGATGTTTGCTCTTTAAAACAGATAAGCAACACGGTATTTATACCTGCATGAATTCCAACAATAACAAAAGCGACAGCTCTCTTCATGCCTCAGAATCCAAGCATCATCAAGGACATTTAATATTTAATATTCCTTCTTAGTGCATTCAGAAAGCGATAGAAGGAATGAATCACTCCTTTGGCATTGGCTGGAAAACTTTGTCAATTTCCAGCAAATAATTAAGAAGAATTCAAATAAGTATGACAAAGGGGATTTTATGCCTAGTCATGAATTTTCAGTGGTCTAATCAAATAGGGTTTTATTATACGTAGCTATGTTTTGAATGCAAAGCCCAGCCTGCTTTTTAAGATGTCTTATCTTGTGCTATACATGGTCTTGTGAAGAGCAAGAGCAGCAAACAGCAACGAAACCTTAAAGAAATCTATCTGCTGTACTCCCATTTCATTGACACAGTTCAAAAATACTTAGCTGAACCTGTGTTGCTCTGGGCACTGAGCAGTCCCTTACACATGGGTGAAATGCTTTTGTTGTAGCTTTTTTGCATTTAACACACAGGCATGTGTGGGACAAGGCAATGTGGGCCATCGCTTCTGGGTGGTGTAAGAGCAGTAGTGTGGCTTTGGAAGCACTCCCTTCTGTAAGACATTGGGCAACCTAGAAATGGATAGTAGGAGGCAGTGACAGAGCAAAGAAACAGGTCTTAAAGCTCACAACAGGACAGAGAAAGAGGAGTAAATTGAGCCTTTGCTGCAAAATGCAGATATTTCTAACCCCAATACTTATAATAACTGTGAGGGGACGTTTATGCAATTGTACATACAGAAGTATCAGAATGAGCTCACAGCAATCATAATTTAATGTGATGGAAGCGTTTTTCCTGCAGCATTTCCTGCATTCAAACTGCAGGTGGTGCCCAGCGGGGGTGCCTTACATCTGCCCGTGTTTCACCACAGAGGCTGTGGAGTGGCAATGGGACCACAAAAATGGGGTGGAGGGGACAGACTGACTTCTTTCTTCTTGAGTGTGTGTAAGGGAGGAATAAATGCATTTACTTGGAAAAAGAGTGGGTCAGACAGACAGGGCTGTGGTCATCCTGGATCCTGTGTTCCCGTCCAAGCTCATCCAAACTACCATCCAGAGGAAAGAATCAAATAAAATAGAGCTCTCTGCAGGTACCCCACTGTAGCTGTGCTATGCTTGTGATGGGAACTGTGGCCATGGTGGTGGGGAGGGGAAACGAGCACCTATAGGGTGCAAGGAGAATGAGGCACTTAGTGACCTTGACTTGAACACACATGAACAAGGTGAATTGTGTCCCTAAATCCCTTTCTCCTGATGGCCACAGTTTGAAGTCAGACCCTATAAAACTCTACCATTCCTTCAGATGTTCACTGCTGCAAAGATGGAGCCGAATTTCTTTCCAGTATGGGCAAGAATTCAGCCTGCTCAGCCACAGCAACAGTAAAAATCTAATACCTTTTTTCACTTGAGGGATTCCTTGCTCTTGCTCAAAAAGCTCCCTGCATACTGCTTAACTGCCGCTTAACTCCAATTAAATGAAAATCTGCCAAAGGGCAAAAAATCCTCCCCGTGTTTCTAATTTCACACTAAACTCCATGTCCTTCCTTCAGGGTTTTCAATAAAGGAACTGTATTTTAACAACTTTGCACGTGCTAGAGGAGAAAACACGGATGTGACCAAAATAAATCTGATTTTAAAGGCACAAGCTCCACAGGGCAGATCTTGAGTTCCCTGGGGCAGACAAGGCTGACACACATACTCATGGGCATAACACTGTTTCTACTTATTCCAGAAGTCTGAATCTCAGTTAAGAGAGGAGAAGGCAGCTTGTCTTGAAGTTTGAACTGCTTTCACCCCGAAGAGTGAAGATGGTGCTTCTGCCTCACTGATCAATATAAATGATTCTCTGGAGGCCTGGTTAATAATACTTGAAAAAAAATCAGTGAGATTCTGTGTATTACATTCTTTTCCTTTGTTAAGCATTAGTTCATGGTTTCCTCAGGAAAGCAGCCCTGCTCAGCTGCACATAAATCACTCTTTGAGGCTGCCTTGAAGGACACAAAATGACTAAGGTTTAACCAAGCGACCTGAAAAAGAAAAAATTATAAAGTTTTGGCTTGCATTGCTGAGTATGTGCTAGTAATACTTCACAGTGTAGGTGTGAGCAGACAATACACTTGTCCTTCTAAACAAGCCTGTTTAAGAAGTCCTTGCATGATCCCAAATGTGACTTATTAGGGTTAGACATGAGCTAATTAAAACCCTCCACAGCTGGGGTCTAGTCAGCACTGATAATTAGTTGTAGCTATTTCCACCACTTTCCACCTTTCACCTCCATCTCCTTTCTTCCTCGTACCAAAAAAAATAATATTTCTCTGTGCATGTATGAAATTACAGGAATCATAATGAATTATTAATGTGGCCACAGCAGATAGAAAGTTTGGGTTTACTGCTTAACCGTGTGGAGGTAAGTTGTAGCTACTGGCAACAGTCAGCTCGTTGGTGATTAGGTAATGAGAGAGTTTCCAGGAGTGCCAACTAAAGTAGCTAAATAATACCAGCTATTTGGAAAATCACAGAAGCTGGTAGGAATGATGGTTCTGAATCTATCACTAAGACAGACACCCATGGACAATCTGTAGGAATTATTCCAGGAACAATTAACTTGCGACAATAAGGTTGTGCATTTTCTTTGATCCATGAATGTGATTATATTCAAACACAATTACGCAAATCTCCAGAGGACAGGCAGAAAGGAAACAGGTACAGATAGCAGCATGAGACAAAGCACTCCAAGTAAAGGTCTTTACTAAGCCCTTTTCCTATTGAAACAACACAACATTCACAGCAAGCTGGAAAAATTCCCCACACATGTCCTGTGATTTCAAGGAGTATCAGACAAATCAGACCAGAAGTGCTCATTTCCTGGCACACTAAACAATGATCTATCATTACAGACATGTATCTGTCAAGTTGGTATCTGCACACACATGCTGAAGAAATGCCTTTCAGATTTCATTTTCCAGTTTTCCTGGGCAACCTATTATGATGCATACAAACACAGATACATAATCAGAACCCCTGAAATGAAGGCTCAGAACAGCAGAAAAATATGGTGTGATTTGAACAAGCAGTATACCTACGGATTAGATACGTGGATTAAAGTAACAGAAATTAATCCAGACCTTCTCCCCAGCAGGGTACCTTTGTGCAGTCTCAACCCAAGTCACATTTTGGTTTTCCCCCTCTTCAAGGGGTTCTTTTTTTTTTTTTTTTTTGCACAAAACTTGTAACTCATTGATATAATGCCTAAAATGTAAAAAACTGTATAAAGTGGCAAGGAGCTGTCCTAAAGCTGAAGAGTCAGAAGCTTCTGCCACACATCATTGATGTTTCTCACAGATTTCAGGGATCCGCCAAAGAAACATGAGTGGACTTCCTTCCTGATATGCCAGAGGGAAGGACCCTGGTCAGCAGCCAGAACCAAAGGGCTAGCTTGAAATTTGGCTCACGCAACATTAAAAGTTTCATTGTCCTATATCACTTCTATGTTATGGAACAAGAGCTGCAAGAGAGTTGTCACAGTGCCTATCAGCCAGGTTGCGGCCCCTCACTTCATCTTGCTGCCCATGAGCCCTCTATAGTAATATCTTGTTGACAAGGAACTACTGTTACTTATCCCAACTGTTGGGCACAATAGGGATCGGAAAAACCACTATGGTCCTGTCTTTGAAGCTGACTCTTACCGGTTTGGGTGGCAATGGTAAACTATAACCTTTTCAGCTGCCCATGTTCATTGACTATTTCCCTACTGCAGACAGGCTTTTTAATACTGCTGTGGGGAACTGTACTCAGATGACAGAGAGAAATCCTTTGGTAATTATTTGTGCTAATCCTATTAGGAGAGAAAGGCTTTCAATTGCTGAAGCAACAAAAAAACCTTTCAGAGAAGGAACCCACCACTTCAAATTAAATCAATGCCCAGACAGGATAACCTGATTATTATTGCACATAAGAAAACTTGTGTTAACTGAAATAAAAACCTGTTTATTATTTTAAGAAGTTGTATTTAACAATTTCAAAAACTTACTTGAAATGCCTACAAATTCAAAATACACCAATTTGCTTTCCAGCACATATTTTATTTGCACTTTACTAGCCCACAATTCTACTTATGTGTTTTCCAAGGAAGAGACAGATTTTTACAGAATGTGCATAAAATCTTTACAAAGATTTTGCCTATGCTCCAAATTTATGCTACAAGAGAGGATAAAATTTATGTTCTCCAAAATTGCTTTTAGTTTAATGCTGTGGTACTGTGACAGTGGTAGAGTTAACTCTTTCACATGCTCATCAGAAATTTTGCTAAATATTTAAAATGAGAGTAACTTGATTTATTGAGCAATCAGAGAAATTATTCCTGTATGGCCACCAGCCAAACAAGTAATCTTTTAATAAGGCATGTGAAGTCACTGCATTTCCTTTACAAGGGAAAAAAAAAAGCCGTTTTAAAAAAATTTACCTAGGCACCTAAAACGGGCCTATAGTTGGTTGACGGGCACACCCAACCATGTGGCCTTAGGCAACGCAACTCCTCACACCTGCATCTGCTCAGGCTCAAGGCCTGAATGACTCAAGGCCTTGTGACTCAAGGCTTCCCTCCATTTCTCTCCTGAAGGGTGGTAGACTTCACCCAAGATGTTTATAGTAACTTTTAGGTTTATCTTGAAACAACCTGATATGGCCACCCCTTTTCTACCCCTTGGGAGTTTTCCTTCTCTCTCATTTTCACATTTTGAATGCTGGCACTGCAGGCAGTTTTAGGGACAACTTCCAAGTTCCTCCTGCTGAAATAAGGCTCCAACTTTGCAGAAAATTATTAAAAATTTTCTACACTGAAGAGACAAATGTCACGGAATCTTTTTTTCTAAGATTTTTTGAACAGAGGAATGACATGATGAACACTCTCTTCACAGGCAAATAATATGTGCACTTATTCAATGGTGGTTTAATGCTTCTCCCCACTCTTTTTTTTTTTGGTTGTTTTTTGCCCCTCTTTTTTTTCTTCCTCCTTATACCTCGTAGGAAGTGTTGAAGATCTAGGAGATGGGCAGAACGGGAGAAAACTTCCCTTGCACCATTTTAGTCATCTCCAACATGCCGACAAGCTGCCTGGCTTTCCACTAAGCAAATAAACATGTAACAACCCTTGTTAATTGTTTAGACTAATCCTTGTAAGAAATATTTTTCATTTTGAGGCATCTGAAGTCTCTCTGCGCATTCACTAGATTGCCTGCACATGCAGTTCAAGGTTCATGGGTTGTTCCCTCAGGAGCCAAGTGCTGGGCTAGGGTTTCCAGCCTGTTAAGCCATATTCACATAAGTCCTAAGAGATGTACTCTGGAAATATTTCTTTTCATCAGTATCTTGCTAACATCCAGTCGCTGGAGTGTCTGTTTTTTTTGAGCATGCAAGAATTTGTCCTTGTGATCACTTTCTCTGTGATATATTTCTGCATTTGCAGATCTACAACCTCCCTCAAGTAAAGGATTTAGAAAAGTGTAAGCAGAATTGTGTATCTGTCAGAGACTCTGAGAAATAGAAAGGGACTGTTGATGTCTGACCAGCAGCACTGAACTGTGTCCACCTTGTATGAAAACACAGGAGATACAGATGTTTTGTGGAACTCTCCATTTATTTAGGAAATACAGGTAACTGCAAGCCTTTAAAGCCTTTAACATAATGAAAACAAAATATTTTTGTAAGTGGAGGGAAATATTTCATAAGCGGTGAGAGAACGTGAAAATATATATTAAAAATTAGAGTAATCTCAAAAAATGCTGCTGCCAGTGATTAATGCCTAAGTTTGAAAACTCAAGCAACAAACTTTGAGCCTGTCTTCTTTTGTACAGCCTACTTTCTAGCTGAGATCAAATACATTGTTTAACAAATTGATCCCTTTCCCCTGACCCACAAGCATTCCTATTTGAATGCCTGCATTTTCTCGTACTAACATTATGGATCATGTCTGAAATCGACATGCTCATGCAAATTCCCAAAGGAACCTGGAGCATGGCTCATGTTGCTCTTGCTGCACAGGAAATGCAACCGTTCTTACTCATCCTTCCTCTTATAATGAAGAGTCAGATTCATTGCCTTGCTGTGCTGAGGAGGAAATTGCTGCATAATCTCCTTTCACAGCTAGACAATCCCCTCTTTCCACAGCAGGCTAAGCATGCAAATTTTCCAGACATATTTGATGAATTTCTAATAACAGTGGGTGAAATGACAGGGCAAAGGCGAGTGTCAGTGACAGAAGCCTTGTGCTGGCTCCCTGCTGCAGACATTGTTTTCCTTGTATGTTCACCCACATATTAATTGTGGGTGATACATATTAACTGTATCTGTTCTGGGACAAATTAACCATAATCAGGTCAAACAGTGGCCAGTCTTAAGGTCAGTTAGAAGTCTTGAAAAAACTAACATGTACTGCTCTCAGCATTTCACATGGGCTGCCAAATGAGACCCCAAAGGTGTCCCAGTTTATGATTTTACATCACCAGTATAGTGAAGGGAGTGCCTTTGGCCAGTCAGGATATTTCCCTCCATCTCTTGAGTAAAGAGAGGGATTGTGAGGAGCAGGTCAAGTTATGCAGCCTGACAGGTGATTTTATAGCCCTGTGTGGTAAGATTTTCCTGTATGGTGGACAGACACATTTATCTGTACTATGTGGGAACAGAAAAGAAAAAAAGTAATAATTGTCTGTGATTGAGAAACAAATAATTGCTCATGCCCCCCCTTCGGGTCAAGTTCTTTGGCAAATTTTGAGAAAAGATTTGATAGTTGCTTGGAAAATAGGAACTTGCATTCCCTTGCTGCACTAACAAGAACAAATGCTTCTTCTGCCAGGGCCAGTAAACCTCATGCTTTATGTCAATTGTTAAATAAGAAAGCAGGGATTCTAGGTAGTAAAACAAGTCAATCATTTTCCATGAAGACTATTTTTGTACCCTCCTCTCCCTTTTTGGCCTTACCCACAGTGAAATGGTGATCAGTAAAGCACTGACATATTCTGGCCTTCTGCATTCCCACATCAATCATGTGTGACAATATTCAAGGTGTCTGAAATGGCATGTTACTCCAGCCTCCGTATTTCATTATGTGGCTTGCTGTTGTTCAAGCTGATGTAGATATGAGATGAGGAAAAACAACAGACCAAGAGAGGATTACACTCCACTTAATGGCTTGGGGTTAAATCATCTGTCATCCTTGATTGCCCTTGGTCTAAAAGGTGGGAGAAGCTCCTTCCAAAGTCATGGGGCACTGGTAGCCTTATAGGAAGGAAACTTATCCAAGATAATAGTGGGGTGGTGCTGCTATGGGAGGATTGGGGATGGAGGGGTGGGGGAGGGAGGTGGGAGCTGGAGCCCACAACCAAAGATAGAGAAGAGACAAGGCTCCCTGCAGGTCTAACAAGAGGAGAAATAAGAGTCAGAAAGGTTGAGTTACCTCTCACAATCACAGCTTAGGAAAAAACTCATTTAACTAAGGCATCATCTTTCTGCTGTGTTTTCCCCTTGCTAGTCCCTAAGGCACCAATTGCTGCCTGAGACAGGACACAGGGCTTGGCGGGCGCTGGAGCTGGCTAGCCAGTCTGCTGCTGTGTGTCTCTGGCTGCTCTGCTTCCTTGTCATCTGTGAGCATGGGCTGGCAGCAGAAATTCTGCCCTGCAGCAAAAGCTGTTTTCCATAAAGACAGTTTCCCTTTCTTCCTTGGCCAGGTAGAGGAGATACAGCAGCATGATTGCTTTTCATATGTGGTCAGTTTGACTGGCTGACAGCTATGACTCTCATTCAAGAGTTGGTGATTTTTCAGTTTTGATAGGTGGTGGTGCATGCAGAGATCATGCTGAAAATTAATTGGAATGACTATTTTCTGCAGAACTAGTGAAGGCCAAGACAGGATCATGTCTGGGGCTGAGGAAGAATCAGCCCACAGAGATCAGAAAAGCTTATGGAGTTTCTTAAAGACTCACTGTACCCTCATTATTCAGTGTTTCTAATAAATTCTTTCTGTGATTTATTTTGTCACCTTGATGGTTTCCTGCGATAACGAAAAGGGTAGACATGAAGAGCATCGCAGTGTAAAAGACATGAGTTGGGAGATTTGGTTGAGATAAAGGCTGAGCAGAAATGCCAGCTCACACTGACATGTTGTCCTCTCCTTTCTGCTTGGACTGGCCTTCCCTGTGATCTACCACTCCTTTAATGTGAGGACACCGCAGAACAACTTGACAGTCCAGCAGAAAGTCTAAACAAGTTATACCCAATTCTCAGTTTGCCTCCCATTCTAAAGAGTTAGCTGATACTGATTTCTCCTTAAACAGCTTTTGTGTGGGTTTTTTTTTTTTTTAGAATTCTTTTTTCATTAAGGACATTTCAAAATTTTCATCAATCCTATGCCAAGCCATCAACTCATAACATGTTTCTAGAAGAGTTATCCGCTCCACATCTTGTTCTGAAAATTTGATAGCAGTCAATACATTAGGCTCATTCTTTTTCATTACTTTTTTCCTCACCCAGAGAAAATTCTCCATTCAATACATGCTGCTTTTGGGTTGTTGCGAATGGCCATCTCAGATTTTAAAAGATATTTAGAGATAACAAAAACTATTCCTCAACAAGGATGGACTCCATCATCCAGAGTAAGAGATTCTTACCAAATTAAAATAATCCCTCCCCTTTACCTGGCCTTCCTTACTGGTCATCTGCTAATAGTGTATAGGTGTGTATAAAGTTTATTTGCACATTTAAATTGAAAAGCTCCATTTTCTCAGACTGCATGTATCTGTGCTCTTTTTATGGGGCATTAGGTCTGTGATGCATGCATATTATCCAGTGAATATATACCTGCAAACGCAATTCACATCCAATTATCTGGAGTTTTACTGCATATTTTCTACACATAACTCAAACAGTAAGTAGCCAATACATTAGCTCTTTAGGTGTCCATTTGGCTGGAAGAACTAGCAAGGTGCATGCATTTAGCTCCTGTCCTCTAAAGTGTAATTCCCCTCATGGTGTTGCTGCCAACATGGGAGGTTACTTAGATAATTGGTGCAGGATACAGATGCTGTGAGGAAAACAGTGAGAATCCTCTGCATCTGACACAAACATGCAGCTAGACAGGTTGAGGTAAATGATCCCTAAGTCACTTCTAATTTCCTCTCCACTAGCTCCAGGAAAGCATTTCAACAATGCACAGCCCAAATATGCTGGCTGAATGTGCATGGAGAGGATTTCAGGCTTGTATTACCTCTCACAAAGCTTGGGATTGACCCACTGCTCTTGGAGATCGCAGCTACGTTGGCTTGACTACTTTTCTATCAAAAAAACCAGAATCCGTATTCACAGCATTCATTCCTTCCTTTGACCTATCATCACCTCATCCTCCCTCTAAATTGGCAAATATATAAAGGAGTTACAAGCATCTACTTTGTAGATGTAGGCTGTGTAGTAACCAGGGACAGCATCTGATACAGAGCTCATTACATCAGACAACTGAAACACCAGCTCTGCATTGCAACAGACAGACATGCATCTGAATGAGCTCCGTTGCTGCTCAAGGCAATTCTTCCTCCTTTCTGTAAAATTTATGTTTAAGATTCTTCTGGCCTCTTGCAGACTCTGAAACAACTGTTATCCTACTGTCTGTCAAGTATTAGTTGCCAACATGGCAGCTAATGGGTTTTGTGTAAATCATTAAAATATTCAAGAACGATGAGTAGCCTACAGCTTGATTTAAGCCAAAGATCTCTCCAGTGGGAAATGGAAGGAAAGAACTCCTTCTAGGGAAATAATAAAAGTCATATTAACAGTAGAAAAACTATAGTTCATGATCCTATATCACTATGTGTCCTGTGGAGTCAGTGGAATCACTCCATGTTTTGTTTGCCTTGCTTTAAATGACATAAAATATTAAGAAATTCAAAACAATAAATGCTAGCTTTGGACTTTCTTGGAATGGAAAAAAGTGGGGGGGTGGGCTGTGTGTGTGGGGGGGTGGGTGGCATTTAATCAGGCAAAAGTACCAGACATTTAAACCTACTGTTCTCTCAGAACAATAACTAAACTGTGGAACTAATACTCCAAAGCATTGGGCAATAGCGCTTAAAAGCATACAGCAGAATTTTAGCTACAACTGAAAGAACATCCTTAGTTACTATATATAAAAACACAGACATTTCAAACAAATAAAAGCGTCACATGTCGTTAACTCACTTCTAATTTGAGATGGCTAGAAAAAAACTTTCTGCCACTGACAATTTGTGCCACAATTGGCAGCAGAAGATCTGATGGGTAGCTTTCTACAATGTAGGTAGCTGGATTTCACAGTTAGGTATCTGCCTGCAGAACAGACACTATTGAAAAAAATGCCCTCATATTTCTTCCCTGGACTATCTTTTTCTTTTAAAAACCAACCACTGCAGTAATACTTCTCAGCAAACCTGCTGACATTTTGGAAAGCTTGTCTAAATACTTGTCAGATACTTGACTGCTATTAAGAATCATGTTTTGGATCATTGTGAATATCACCAGAAAAATGTTAGCAATAAAGCTCAGATTCTACTTTACAAACATCCGAAAAATAATGATTGTTTTAACTTCTGAAGTTAAAACTTCACCACCCCATGTATAAATGTTAAACTTTAAGTTAAGGTCAGTGGCACATGATGTTTGTAAAATCTTCAGGCTGCAAAACTGTGTCTAGTCAAATCCTTCCTGACTCAACATCAATTCTGAACATTTATAGCTCTGGAGCAAGGATCTTTTCTGTGCTGAATAAACAAAACAGAAACCAATGAACAAACAAAAAAGCCCAGCCCAGCCCAGGGCTCGAAAAACAGTTGCCTCGTCTGTTGGCTTGGAACTGGACTGCAGTAGGTGTTGTCTCACCTCTCTGTTCAAGAGCAGTGGCCATAGTTGTTAAACTTGGGGGGCTGTGGTATAACACCAGATGCTCTGTGCCCCACAGGTACACTGTGGTTGGGAGGGCTGTGGTGGGACAGGCAGCCTGATTGCTCAGAGGTTCCTACACTGCTCAGTAGTGAAGGGGATGGATCATGCTCTCAGTTCAAGGACAAGTCTTCTGGCTGGGCTATATCTACATCACACATCACTTCACCATGGCTCTGACCTTAATAAAAAATAATTTACATGTGTATTTTTTCCAGTCCTCAGTGAGTAAATTGTGGGAAAACCATGTCTTAACCAATCCAGACTGTGTTTTTATGGCATGAAAATGGTTTTATGATTAATTCTCTCTGGTATGGTATAAAGGCACTTGGGAGTGTTTGGGAGTTGCAATGTCTGTTGCGATGATATGGAAGGACTGCTTAGAGTGAAGGAAGCCAAGCTGATAGGATGGTACCCATACTGCCTCATGGGAAAGGTCTTGATGCACTTAATCCTTCATGTTGTGCTTAGGTGTCTTGGAAATCAGTAGTTGATGTGAAACAGAATGACACAAGAAAGCATGTTAATGATGACATGGGCAAACACTACTCCAGCACTCCACCTCACTTCTCAGCCTCACTCAACTTAGCACCCTAGCTTTAGCCTTTACAAATATCCATCATAAATTAGAAATGTCCCATGCTATTTTAGCTTGCAAAAGGATTGATGCAGTTTGGAAACTGGAGAGCTGTGAAAAGTTTCCTCCCTTGTAAAAAGTAGATCTCTGTAGAGAGGAAAATTTGTAATCATTTTGCAAAATGATCTCAGACAGCTGGATACTGTGATTAATATACACTACTAATAAGGTCTATGAGCTCTGTACATCCATAACGAAGTTGAAATGACGAGCATGAAGTGTAGGCAGTCAGGAGTAGAAAATCCTGTGAAGAAATGCAAGAGCCTTTATATGTGTACATATTCACCAAAAGAAAATACTGACATCCATCAGACATGATTCATAAAGGACAGAGGCTCCAGGGCATAGCCTTCTTTAAAAACCCCCCAAACAGCATAATGGGTGTTTTGTGATCCTTGCCATGCATTTCTATGCTGCTGTGGATGTAGCTCAAAAGTACTGACTAGCTGAATATTACTAAATATTTAGGAAGATGTACACCTAGAAGGAAGATCACACTGTAAAAGGCCACTCTTTAATTGCTGCAGTGAGTACAGCAATTGCTTCTGCTGTCTGTACAGAGGGTGAATATCAAGAACAGCAGAAACCATTAAGAACCTGCGGGAACATTTTGATAATGAAAGTCACAGGAGAGAGCACTTTCCCACTTTGCATCCAATTAGAAGAGGTTACCAAAAGGCAATTTAGAAGAGATCTGGACATGAAGGATGGGATGGTAATTTCTTCCCGAGGGTTTAGCTTGGCTCCCAGTGCACTGTTAGACTACTGCTAGAATAGGAACGTGAAAGAAGAGTATTGCTTTTAATTTACCTGGTAGGAACTGCTATGGTCTAAATTGAATCTCATCCATAGTCTGCCACTGTGTCTGTGGACAAGCTAATGAGGTGATATGGTGATGGCTTTTCAAAGCCACACATCTAAAAAGATCGCATCTATGTATACAGTGCTCAAAAGCCTATGGTGCTTGAAATCATACTTCTTCACACAGTCTGCTTTTTTTAAGGAGTTTTCTTAAGCAAATCAAACTTATTCAAAGCCACACACATTACAAGTTATTCCAAACTGTACTTTTTCATCTTTTATCTACTGCTGTGTTGTGTTTTGCTCTCATCTTCTAGAAACAGATGCCACTGAATGCTGAGGTGTTTCCAGTTACTAAAGTGGTAGGGACTCCCTGGATTCCTGATCAGGAATAAAGAGACCTGGAGACCAGGCAGATCTGAGGTGTATCTTCCCTTCTGTCTAAGAAATTTTGTTCCGTCTCCTTAGACAACAGCACCTGCTTTTTGTTGTTGACCTGAACTTCCTGAATTGAAAGCTCAGCTTGAAAACAAAACATTGGACCCAGTCTCTTGACTTCTTTGTATTTAATTCATTTTTTGTATCTGTTTTGTCACAGACTTCCACTACCAGACCATTGAACTTGGAACATCATCATGGACTAGGACCCTGCTGTGCCACAGTGTCCCTGTTTACAGTTGACCTGGAGTAAGAAGCCCAGAACACACCATCTAAGAAAGCCAGCAGTATGTGATTCTGTCAAAGAGAGCCCAGAAATCTTCCAGGCTCACTGGGGTAATTCAGATTTGGAAGCTCAAATTCTCTTTGGGACGTTCCTCTTTGTTGGACCTTTCCCACCAAAGCTGAAACAGCACTCCAAAACCAGGAAAGTGGGCTGCAAACACTCAGGACAGAAGTGCCTCCTGAGAAGCACAAAGGACCTTGCATTGCAAGTCTCTCCTGGGGTTAGCACAACAGGGTGCCTCTTTGGGAGTAGGTATGTATTGCTGGGACAAAAGCTAAGGAGATGAACAGAAATTCTGGGCTAAGGGTAAGTTGGGAATTTGCCTATTGTATCAAAATACAAATATTATTCTATACCCATGCACACATTCATCATTTTTGCCTATTGTGAGTATCCTTTTCTCACGCTCACTCTGAGCTCTCTAGGTCCTTTATACTTTCATACAAAGCACTGACATTCTTGATTTCAGCATGGTTAATGACATATCTTGATTAGCCAGTGTCTGAAATAGATGCGTGCTTCTGTAAAGTTCATGTATTCCATGCTGTTCACAGATCTCTGCCCAGATAGTATCCCTGCCTTTTTGTACCTTCATTCAGTATGAACTACTTTCATGCCTCAAAAATGACATGGGAGAGATTTTGAGAGGACTGATCCAAATACCACAATGTATATTCATAATTGCTACCCAGAAAGGGAAGCCAGCAGGGAAGTCCTTGAGCACCTGTTTTTGTCGCAGTGACTTATTCCCATGGAAGACAGAATGACAAAACACCATAGTCAGACCACCAACACATCCCTGTGCTACAAACCCACATCCTCCAGTACAGCATACTATGCTGGCAAATCAGAAAGATGCTGATTTGGGTCTCAGGTAGGGCATGTAGTATATGTCTCAGCTGGGAGAAGCCAGAAAGGCGTAAACTAATGTTCTGTTAGGAAAGGTTTTGCCATGATTATACTCCCTGGAATACCCTCAAAGGAACCAGGCCTTACCAGCATCCCCTTGAAACCAAATTCCCATACAACTTATAAGGTGCCAGAAACAGAGGTCCTGACACACTCAGGGATCCTGAGGAAAGCTAGGAATGGAGCCTGCAGTCTCCCATCTCCAAGAACCAGCTAAGGCAGTACTTAAAAACATGGCATTTGGCCAGCTACCCTGTTGTGATGGTGTCTCCCCCTCTACAAGTGATGGCACATTCATTTAAAAAACATAAAGTAACTATTGATCTTTTTTGTTGAATTCAGAGTTTCTGTTAGGACCTTGCAGAGTAGATGAGCCACATGTTAAAGGCAATGAGATTTTCTTTCAGAAATATCACAAGCAACAGAAAACCTGAAGGAGGTTATATGACATGTTTGCCAGCAGAGTAGACTGCCACACATTTGGTAGTTCTTTTCATGGTGTAATCCACGACCTCAGGAAAGCACAGCCTGAAATAAGCTAATCCAAAATATTTCCTTACATGTATATACTTTATAAACCTATATATGTATGAATATTTATTCATAAAACACTACTGCCTCATCATATACAAATGGTAAGGCAAGTGTTACCTGTATAAATTGATTATTGTATGCAGAAATATACAGACAGCTAAAGCCAATGTCCTTAAAACCTTTCAACTCCAACAGACATAGTTAAGCCATGTAAACTGTTGCACTTACTCTTTTGTGTTACATTCGCTTCTTGCAATTTTTGTACCCCTTATATCCATCATTGCCTTTTACCTCTTTCACGTTATACTAATAGTGTTGCCTCAGAAGCTTGACATGTATAAACTGCCCAGTAGAGCTGCTGAACCCAGCTGAGGTCCTCAGTGCCAATCCAAACTCTCCAAAGAAAGGCTGCAGGACCAAGAGTACAACTACAGAAAACCCTGCAAGAGTGGTTTGGAAGCACTAGCCTTAGGCTGGGAATCACGCAAAAGTTTGAAAGCTGTGTCTCTGGGAAATGTGGTCTATTCACATGAGTTTGCCCTATCTGTGAAATTTAAGCACAGGAAACAGTATTTGTCATACTAGATCAAATCATATGGGTACTGAGATTACCACTCTGTTGTCCATTGAGATTAGCACCCACTGTGGAGAAAGAAACTGTAAAATACTGCACATTGTGCTAGGTTTAAACAGGGGATTGACATCTTTTCTGCACTTTCAGTAGAATTTCACTAACCAGGAGGCTTAAACTCACTTTATATTAAACTAGAACTAGTTATCTGAACGTGCCCTTGCTCTCTTACTGTCTCTCTAGAACAGAGTGTTTTCTCCAGAGATGGGTATTCAGAAAAACAGACACTGAAATAATAAAGCAAAATGCGTGAGGTGGTACAGTGTTTTCCTCTGACCCACTGTCTAACCAAGGCATCAGGTATATAGCTTTCCTGGAGAAGCAGTTTTTTAGTCTATGGAACAGATTAGTTACATGCTGACCATTGAAGATGTCAGACTAACTTATTACAAGAGCAGGAGCTGGGAGTCCTGCTGTGTTAGCATAGCTGCAACCTGAGTAATTGCCTTCACCATGTGAATTCCTTCAGCTTTCTCAATTGGTTACAGTATTCTCCTCTTCTCATCCCACCTCAAGTGGCTCTGACCCGTTACTAGACTCTCCTAAAACAAGTCTGGTCTGTCACCCAAAGATAGCTGCATTTCAGAAGTAAATGAAAGACTACTAAAGTATTTAGGTTTTATGAGAGAACAGTCTAGCCTTTTGGGATGAAAGAACTTAAGCCCATGTTCAACAGTTGGGCAGAGTCCCTTGATTTTTTCTAAACCTTAGATTGTGCTGCAGCACTGTCCATCGTACCACCACCTTCTTTGTCTCCCAGTTTTAGAGGGGATAAGAGAAATTAACATATGTCAAATTCAGAATAAAGTGAAACAAAAGAGAGTATACTAAATTAGTGAAGAAACTCCAAAGGTACTAGATTCTGTTATACCACAAGGTACCTGGTTACCAAGAGACACTGTATTTTAAAAGAACTGCAATTTGCATGGACCTTAGAAAGTAGGAAAGATTTCAGGGTGGAGTTTATCTCTTCACCTGCCTTTTCTTGATTCCACAAGTTTTGGCCACATATCAAAGACAGGCACATTCCTCTAGTTACCTGATGTGCATGAGTACTAATAAAAAATTAAATTAATAAAAATCCGAACATCAGACAGCAGGACAATTTTAAGTGTTCTAAAGACTTGTTACAAAACAAGATGCCCCTTTCAACAATTGCTTGAAATAGCAACAAAATTAGAGGTTATTTAGAGGTTTGGATAAGTATCCTAAAGCCAGAAGAAACCTGTATCATTAGGAGTCTAGGCATTCTGACTTCCAAAAGCACTGATTCAGATTTGTATGATTCTTAGACAAAACTGATGTTTTTTGAAAGTGTACTCCTGTCAGGTACTACGTAAATAAATACAAGGGAAGAGGACTGAGTTCATTTTAGAGGATGAAGGAAAGTAGAAATGAGCAGAAACCTAACTTTCTTATTAAGATTTTAGGACACAGCTGATTTAGTGTCCAGTCTGCTTGCCTCATACATGCAAAAATGTTCCTGTTAAAAATACTTCATAAACCAATGTCTCAAACACCATGTCATCAAATGTTTTACTACTCAGCATGGAACACTGTCATCAAAGCAGCTTAGTATTGTACTAGAGAAAAAAATGTGACAGGCAAAAAGTCTTTGCATTCCTTCCCTCTATGTGCCATATTTATTCTCCATTTAATATGCAGGTTGGAATCTGTTACTGCACCATGAAAAGAGAAAGTGTTAGAAAGGTGTCTTGCCAGGCTTGAAGCTTGCAAGTTAATAACTCCAGAGAGAAAAGATGAGCAGTCCAAACTGACACATTTCTTCTCCACTGCGTCTTTCTTTTTAAAGTTTCTGCACAGGTTTTAGATGCCAGCGTGAAAGCCTCCAGGAAAATTAATCTATGGGACAGATTACCAACACTGGGTCTTTCCCTCCATCATATCATATCAATCCACCAGAATAGTGGACAGGAGGGTGCATCCTGCGGAGGATATGCTCCAGTCACATATGGTGGTATAGTTGCTGGCTCACCATCTTGCATAAGCAGACAAATCTAAACTGAGAATCCCAGTGTAAGACAATCAGATCTGATATGCAGGTATTACACAGTATGCTCCAGCATTTTGCAGGGGAGGAAGTAGCTCCACAGATATTTTAGGTGGCAGTCCTTAGTGAGCAACATAAACATGGGTGTGAAAGCAGTGCTGCAAGGTGCAACTAAACAAATGTTTCTGTCTGTGACAAAGACTTAAATATACTCCCACAGGCTCTGGCTCTGTCTAGCTTTGTCATTTCCTACTGTTACAAATACTCAGCCTTTGATCTAATTTAGCCCTTGGAGCACAGACTTCCAGACTGATCCTGTCTATAGACAGTAAGCTAAGGTGCTGCATCGCTGCTGGTCTGTACACTCAAATAGTGCTGCAGGTGCTTCCCACACCAACAGGACCTGTGATCACTGTAAACAACCTGTATCCTACCACTTCCCTTCTCCCCTCTTGCACTGTACATCAGGAGGCTGTGCATGTTGCAGAGGATTTTAACTGAAAAATGTATTGCTTTTGAATTTCCTTCCAGGTATGTTGTAGTTTACAAACAAGAATGCAAGTGTTGGGACCACTTTTCTGAAGAAAATGAAGACTGCCATATGATATTTTTGCCTGTCAGGATGAGAATCCAAGACTCCTTTAACAAGTCCCAGAAGAGCAAAAACAAACAAAAAGAAATCTAGTCTTGAACACTGTACCCATAAAACCAAGGCACCAGGGTGAAGTCTCAGAGTTCCACTGCAAACCCTGAACAGAAGAAAGTCAAAGGATTCAGAGCACTGCAGTCCTGGAAACAAAGAGAGAAAATATGTCTTCCATCCCCAAATTGTTCTGAGTTGCTAAAGAATGGCTTCTGCAATCCTTGCTAGTGAGATCACAGAGGGGTCCTATTGTTGGCTTGTTCACTTCGTTCAACAGTAAAATCTGTATCACAGAGCTCCATCAACATCATCAAAGAAAATGCAAGTGAAGTTGTAACTTAGCTTTCAGTATTACACAGTACAAATTATATATATACAGAAAAATCCTAGGGTTGGGGTGAAAGGAAGGTGGGAAGCATTTCTACTTGCTAGGGGCATTGTTAGTAACTGGTGCCACAAAGTCTCACTCTATAAAACAAGACACAAAAGGCATGAATTTCCTCTTCCTCCTTTGGATTACTGATCCCCCAACATGTTCACTAGCCCTTTATGTGAAACCGGGAATACATCACAGTCTTTTCCTTCTCCTTTACTTAAAAATGGAAGCCCATGTTCTCAAAATGGGATGGATTTTGAGGAGTGTAGGTACATGTGGACATGAAAGGGTAGAGGGACCTTCAGTTTTGGCGTGTCTGTTGTGGAGTGTCTTACAGAGATTGGATTTTAAAAAACCTTTTAGTACTCTGAATATCTGTCTATCACTGGAACTCCAAACAAGCAAAGCATGTCACATGCCTGTTCTCTTGTGAAAGCCCCGGGGGAGAGAGCCTACTGAATCACTCTGTTGTTCTCAGGTCTTTCCCAGAGTCTGGCCAACAGTGACAGTGCTGGCATGTTCTCTGAAACATCTGCTATTGTTGAAAAGTGGAAGGAAACAGTTTATTTTATCTCCTGTAGCTCTTACAAGATTGACAGTGACAAGTGTGAAATGGACATGTCCCACTGAAACTCAGAACAGAAAAGCCCTAAGCAACTTCAGAATACGTTCATGGACTCAATTGCCTCACCACTCTGTAGTGTGAGTAGACATTCACATCTGTTAGCAATAAACATTGGCTCCCTCCTGCTTTGTAGTACCCTTCCTACCTAGCATACACAGCAATATCCAGTACTGCTCTCTCTTCTCCATTACTTATTTTAGTGACTTGTTCTACTTCCAATTTACATCAATGCAACTGAGAACAGAACAGGAAGAAATGAGTGTTTTAAATTTCTCCAGAAATTATTCTTGCCTACTCTGCTGCTATGCATCACAGGAAAAAGAAGGCCAAAACCATTAACTCCTCTCACCTTGCTGGCAGAAAGCTTTTTGGTCTTTTTAGATAACCTATCAGATTTCTAAAATTTCTTCAATACACTCTCAAAACGCTAATTAGTCCAACAGCTGAGAAGGAAATCTACACAAATAAAACATTTGTATATCATGTAAATTATGAAAAACATTCAGAATACTCTGTCCAGAGATTTGGCTTTGACCATTCCACTTGTGCTGAAACAGTAGCTGTAAAATGTGAGTTAAGGGCATTTATGTATTGCTTCCCACAGAGAACACACCATATTTTATAGCAGCACTGAAATTGTTGGGGTGGATCAGACCGCTGGTGTACCTCACCGCCATCCCATTCCTGGCTGCCAGCAACAGTTACTGCTTTAGAAGAAGGTCAATACCCTACCTCCCGCAGCCCTTGGCATGTGTGGTGTCCTTCTAGTCTACTCAAGCCCCAGCTGGGTAGATGGAGGATCTGGGTCTAGTAAAGAGATGCAAGGCTCTACCTGATGGTTCTCAAGGGTGAAAGTGCACAGGATTATGGCTATAAAGCACACTTCCCTGAGAAGCATCACTAAAGAAGAAGAAAAGAGTCACTTTCCTCACTGGGACCCCCACAGCTCCCAGTCTGCTCCTAAGATGAGCAGAGAGACAACCTTTCTTCCCCAGAATGGGGAACCATTTCTGGTTCTCTGTCCCAGATGAGGGTACAGTAAGGTGTCCTCACCTTCCTCATCCCCTTCCTAAGGCCAGCCAGGCACAGGAGAAAGAGCTTGAGGAGTTCTAACACACACCAGCCGGCACAGGGCTGAAGGGAAATGCACTGCAGCTGGGGATGGCTGGACCTAAGGATGTTCCAGCTACTCTAGGTACAAGGGCTGCGGAGGCAGAAAAGACAGCATTTGAAGCCATGCTTTGCTGGGGAGGGCAGGGAATTCCAGATAGGAAACACTGGAGAAATTTCCTCCTTCTTTGCCCTGCCCAAATGTGCGCTTTGACCTTCCTGAAGGAACATGTTTAACCCTCAATTTGCAAAGGACATGGTTCTGAGAGTTATACTCCTAATATATATAACAAATAGCAACTGCACCTATAGATCAGGAATCCTGCCCAGTCACTCTTGACTCTTAAATGTAGGTTTAGATAGAAGCATATTCTTGTCTGAGCTAGGGAGTGAGAAATGTACCTGAGGGTCTTGCCAGCAATAATTTAGACAACTTATATATACTTACAGGAGGAAGTGTTTGTTCCTTCTGTTGAAGCTTGTATCCTAAGCATGGGTTCTGTAACACACAGAAGTAACAACAAAGTTGTAAGAATATCACCGCAGCTATGTTCTTATACTGGAGAAGCCTGAACATCTTTCCCTAGCAGAGCTTTCTTTTTTTATTTTTTCTTTTTTTTCCCAGTAATCAGAAATCCGCCAAAGCAAAGGAAAAAAATGAGATAGCTGAAGAAAGCAAAGAACTTCAAAGTCGGTACAGCATGTCCTAGGCACACTGTGAATAATCAATTACAGCAAAAATGCTCCATAGTCCTGGGAGGAAAGGCCAGGAGAAAACTGGCAAAGAGAGCAAAGTTTTCAGCTGTTTGTGACAGCATCAGAGGAAAGTGGAAAGCAGTGGGTCTTGAAGCTCCACATGCTGACCCAGGAAACACTAACTCCGTATCTTCTTCTCACGTAACTCTAAATGGATAGTCAGGTCTCCAGGTCTATGACTACAATGCCTAAGGACCTCTGTGGCTTGAAAGAGAGCAGAGTCCATGAGTGCCACACCTCTGCAGAGAGCTGTAGCTGGAAGGAAGAGCAGGACAAGTTTCAGGCCCAAAGTGGTCACAAAGAAAGGAAAAAGAAGCAGCATTCTCAAGATGGCAAAGAATCTTTTAGATCAGCTGGAGAAAATGGACGTCCACACAAATCACACAAAGGAAGCACTCAGAAAAGTAAATGGAAGAAGCATGATAACCTTCAGTTAGGGCTGAACCTTCTGAGCTGCAAACATAGAGCAAAACAGAGCCATGCGTTTGAGTGGCTTCATGGGCTTTCCCTGTCTTACAGTGCAGTAAAACATACAGTGTCATGCACGAATAATGAATTTACAAGTGTGCCTGAGGAGTAATATCAGCTCGAAGGAAAACTTTGCAGACAGAGTGCTTTGCCAAAGGTGACACTGTGGAGAAGGATGAAGGAAATCGGGGTGGCTAACAACCATCCTGTGCATCCTAGGGAGCAGGTCAAGCATATTGCATGCTCTGAAGGGAAATATTTAATGACACGCAACATCAGGCAGAAAAGGTGATTCTGACACTTACCACTTTTCATTTTTAGGCAGAGCAAAACAACATTTAAAATCTAAGATCAGTCTGTAAGTCCTCTCATCACCAGAACTGTAACAACACTTCAAACTCTTGGTGATTTCAACACCAGCATGTCAGAGCAGCCTATCTTCAATTAAATTAGCAACACACTAATAATTTATTTGCATTTGCAAGAAAAAAATCAGCAATGCCTAAAACTACAGGCTCTATTGGTCAGCAGGAGACTCCTGTAGTGGCAGAAAAAACAGGTCTGGTTTGGACCCAGGGCTGGGTGAGAACAGCGGGAAAAATGGCACCTGGCTGGGTTTGAGACTGAGCAGGTCTCTCCTTCAGCCACATAGCAAAGACCTGCTCAGAGCTCCTTGACAAGACCTCAACAAGCAGCCACCGAACATGTTGCTTTCTGCTCGCCTTCAGGACAACAGCATGATGTGCCACTTGGCATGAAATCTGCCAGTACAGCAATTCATCAAGAATCCTCCTCTCCAGTGGCACAATAGCAGTAAAGGGAAGAACAGTACTGTAACAGCAGGCCCTGGAAGGGACATAAGAAGGGAAAGAGACCACTCAAGAGCAAGAAATTTAGTTCATGGGAAAGAACGGAGCAAAGTGCAGGGTCTACATTCTTGCTGCTCAAGGGAGAAGGCAAGGCAAACCCAGTGGAGTCAGTGACCAGCGTGCCACCTCCTTTGAACAAAAATGATTCCAATGGTTACAGGACACTTCCTATTAGCTATGTGGTTTCATACATACCCAGTGAAGCACCAGTGACAAGTCCCACTGAGAACATGAAAGAATGTGGGCACAGCCAATGGCTCTTCTGTCAGGCAGCAGTGCCAAGATTTCAGAAGTAGGTCGCCACACACGCAGATGCATCAAAGGAAAGGCTGCAGGCATGCTAAATGCAAAATCTGGCAATCACACTGTTTTCCTTGATCTAGCCTACAAACACTGTCATCTCACACTAAAACCTGTCTCTGCCAGACATAGCTTTCTCAAAAAAGCTAGCAGGACCCTAGCATCTTTGCCAAGCAGGATATGTGCATCCTGTAAATCCTTGGGATGCTCAGCTTACACATGCCTATCCACAGCTCCCTTGGCTGAACTCAGTGGTAGAGACAACTGCTTGTATTAAGGCCAGCAGTTCTAATAGTTAAAATAATGAAAGTGACTTCTCACTGGGGTCAGTTCCAGGAGTAACTCTGGAGGTGTGCAATCTGTAACTACAGGCAGGATGGTGAAGGCAAAATTCCACTAGCTTGAAAGGAAACCATCAGGAAAAGAGTCCTGGTATGCCAAGGCAGCTTCAGAAGTGGCTTAACTACTCACAATGAGTTACCTGTCTACATTCACAGACCCTGCAGAGCTGTAAGGAATTGTATGTAGAGCCCTGAGGAACAGCGCAGTCTACGAATTAGACTTTCTGGAGGAAACGTCGGTATGTCTATACACTCTGCAAAGCAAATTCAGATGCAGCTTCTAAGATTTACAAGAACAGGGGCAACAAGTGCGTTTTCAAAACACAGTTCCTAAGAACTCAAATACTTTTTCACTTGGGTAGCTGCAGGTTGACAACTGCAGGACAAGTTTCTACCCTCAATGCAGCTCCAGGATATTAAAAAGTACAAGTAACCCTTCTTCATTCATTTCTCAGTTTCTGAAGTAGCTCCAGTATTCAAGGTGATATGCAGATACTGAGGCACTGGATGCAGGCGAATTGTTCTCTGCTAAGAAGGAGCAGTTTCAGAGGTGCAGAAGCAGTTTCAAGAAGAAATAAAGAGAAAGAGATAGAAAGACTCTGTTAATTTAACTTACGTGAAGAAGCTTTTGTCCCTTCTGTTGATACTGGTATCTTGCTGGTGCTTTCTGGAAAACACAAGAAGCAACAAGAAGTTATAATATGGAGTCAAGTGATCCTCTAACAGCACTCAACTCCAAGAATGGACGAGATAAAGCAGGAAAAGGTGCTCAAAGAAGCAAGCTTAAATTCTGCTTCAGTGGGCAGAGGCTACAATCAGACACCAACTTGCAGAAGTTTCCTTTTCTGAAAAAAAATAAAAATGATGGTGTCTACTAGTAGGCCTGAAGGAAAAAGCCCGTTTCTTCTGAAAGAAGCCAGTTGTTCCATCTCTCATTCTTTCCTGGGAATAGTTGATCAGCGGCAACAGGAGAAATCATATGGCTCTGCTTCTGGAGGGCATCAGTGTCAGTATTCACTCCTTAAGCTTCTAGGCAGTTAAATTTTGCCACTTCAAGGAAATCTTTTCAGTCACACATGCAAACCCAGTCCCCCATGGGATAACTGCTCGGTGTGGGGGGACTCTGTAATAGAAATCAAACATTTGTTTTGCTGAAGAGATGAGAAAAGTTGCTTTTCACTACTGGTCCTACAGAGATATGCTAGTGACATACTGCAATGGGTTTCTTGCATCCACTTGTTGGACTGGCTGTTGGTTAAGAGGGATGATGCTTCTTTGCTCAGAACCCTACTAATGCCTTCCATTAGATAGAGAAAGCAGGAAGTAGAAAGTCTTCTTTTAGGCTTTACAGACTTGTACAGAGACCTTGTTCTGATGATGTCATCCATCTGTTTGTGTGCTGCTGACCCTTCAAGCCACCACTGTGTGCAATTGTGTAGGTGAGAACAAATTGCTCTTCAGTTGTACGCATCAATAATCTCGTCCTTCTCCAAGCTCTCAACACGTCTTTCAACCTCATACTGGTGCAGTTCAATACAGCTGCACACATTTCAACTTCACAGCTGGAGAAGGGACAGAAATGCCAGGAAAGAAGTCTTGCCTTGAATCCTCTGGTAGGCCGAACAGACAGAATTTAGGAAAAGCCTTGTAAGAGATTTAGGAAAAGGCAACTTAGGAATGTTTTCACTCTGTTCCATGATTCTAGATCAGGTGGCCCTGTCCTCACTGTCTTCAGAGTCCACAAAAACTTGACCAGAGACAGAACTTAGTCCAGCTTTCTTCCCTTTAACATCCTTCTCATTAGACCTCAATGTTGAGCCTGTATTTTAATGTCTTACTTCTTAGATCATCTTTGGTGTTTTTTCCAGTTTGAACTAGTTTTCTTTGGCAAATATTGTGTTTGCTTGGGCAATATGTTCCAGTTACATCTCACTAATGTGAGAAAATGTGTTATGCAGCATATCGCTGATAGTCAGTGATGTGTGGCATGGAAATTAGTATCATAAGTAAAATTTTTAAGGTCAAAAGCTTCGCACTAGGCCTTGGAACACAATGGCCTATAGCCAGGCAGCTTTCAGGACCATTTTTTGCTGTTCTGCAGCTGGGCTGTCTGAGCAATTAACCTTTCTTAGTCACAACAGGAGACGGAACAGGTTTTACAGCTGCGTAGCTCAGCATCTGGCACAACTGGAGCAAATTTTTCTTTCACCATTAAAGAAACCATGTTCCATTTAGTGCCTGTGCTGAGCTTGAGGCAGCATTTCTTGCTGTTGCCTCCCCAGCCCAGCTGTGTCAGTAGAAACGCCGGCAGAAAAGTTTCCCTGCCAGTGGTAAATGCAGCCAGAGCCACACAGACCTGAAACGTGCCGAGGAACATGTTTGGAAAATGTGTGTCAAAGCCCCAGATTATCAAGCCCCACTAGTGACATTCACATTAGCAACATTAACAGTGGATGCTTACATTTAGAAGATGCAAAATATGTGTGTATTGCTTAATGTACACCACAACTGTAAGAGAGGAATTTTACACTACCCAAGAAAGCCAGAACGGAGCCACATGACAAACCTTCTGAACACAAAAGGCAGAGCACAAAGAGGCTGCTTGTAGAGAGCCATCAATACTTGCCTAAGGTAGACGAACTGGAAGAATTTGTCAGTTGTGATACTTGCAGCTGCTGCTGCAGTCTGCCAAAATATGGAAATGGCAGTCCACAGCCCTGTTGTCTGCATCATGATTAAGTCCCCACAAGGAATGGCTACCTCAGGTACTCCATCCACATCTGTCCCCTGGCACTTCTAGGAGCACTTAGTTCTGGTGAAGTGCTGCTCCGTTAAACTGGATTATGTTTGTGTCTGGGCTTCTTATGCAAAAATATTGAAGGATGGACAAGAGATCCTTGTTTGGGGACGCTTTAGGGACAAGTTCCTGCAGCCTCTTGGTGTCATTTCCTTAATACTCTAGCCAGCTCCATCATCTGCTGTCTCCTCTGGCAAGACAGAGAAGAACCCCCTCAACCCGGATGGTAGTCACAGCAAACCCCCACCTTACTGGGCTCAGTATCTCCATCCATCCTTCCAGGTAGAGAGGTCTGCTTGGGCTGTTGAGAGGAGACAACTCAGTCCCTGGTCAACAAGATCTGCTGTAAAGCCTCTGAGGGAGCAAGAGGTCCTCCTGCTCAGGAGAGGTATTTTCTCCAGGGAACACCAAATGTCTAACAGCCCGACAGCTGCTGTTGTGAAAAACCTTCTGCATATCCTCAGAGTCCTTCCTGCCCCCATCTCCTTTGCCAAAGTCTTGATGCAAAAAGCTTCTTGAACAAACAGAAGGGATTTAGTTGAATTCAGTTTCAGGCCTTGAAGGTAGCTCTGAGGACCCTGACAGAGAGAACAACCTGGGCTCTGAGGAGGATTCAAACACCATGAACATCGCAGGTATTTGTAGCTGCAAACAAGTTTTCTGTCATCCTGTGGTTTACTTTCTGGCAGTGATATAAGACTGAAGCCTTTTGCATTGATTGTGCCATTGAGATAACACATTTTGAATTACATGAAGAATGACACAAGCTAGCACATGCCCTGAGAAAAGTAGAGTATCTGAGACCTCTGCTACTTGTTCTACAGATGGCAGAGTAGGGGGTAGGTGTGTAGAAGGTAAGCCTATAGTCTGACACCTCAGAGGCAGACAGGAACATGTGATCAAGGAGACCGTGAGATCCAGTGGATAAATTGACATTCCATTTCTTAAAAATACTGTGTTTTTTTACCTTTTTCCTGGTCCTCCAAGAATCTACCGCCCTCAATTGGATGAGAAGAGCACCACCATCAATGGACATATGTCAAATTGCAAGGTAAGGTTTGAAGCTGTTCTTAGGGGAATTGCTATGCCAATCTGAGCAATGGATACATTTCTTTCTACATGGAGGCCCAAATCAGTGACATAGCTCCAGTTAGCTAAAAATGAGCTATGGTCCAGGTCACCTGTAACTACACTAGAGAGACAAGCGATACCTTGATCTCCTGCTTTTATTTATTAATAATATGAGTAGAAGGGACTTCTGAAGTATTTCATAGTTGGCCACATGCTCTATGGATCCTCAATGTAAGATGTTGTTTTTGTTTACATATTTTCTGCCATCTTCTTGAAGCTAAGCTACTGGGCACCTTAAGAACAAACTAAAGTTTAGTGAATGATGAATATCAGATTTTTCTTTACTACTGTACAACTCGGAACTGCTAGTAACACTGCAAGACCTATGGATCCAAAACAAGAAGTCTGCCCAGGCCACTTACTATGTAGCTAATGAGTTTACCAAATCTTACCTCTGCCTACAGTTCAGTTACATAAGCACATCACCTGAGCCATCCTTTTCCCTTCAATTCATGCAAAGTTGTCCCAGCCACCCCCACTGATGACTGAAACTACATCAACTGTGCACAGACGTGCAGGATGAGCGCTCACACAACCCAGCAGTTATCCAGCACCACAGAACGTTAACTTCTGAAATACCTCTGCAAGAATCCACCCTTTTGCACCCTGAGTCATGCCGGATCCAGCAAACATCCTTAGAGAGGCAAAATATTTAGGTCAACAGGTTTTAATGGAAAAGACTGAGACCACATTCAGCTGGAGCTGTGGTGTGCTCAATACTTTAGAAGACCAGGTGACTTACCTAGTTGTCTAAATAACAACTAGGTGTTTGTAAGGAAGTTTTTGAATATGAAATCTAAAGTTTCAGCTGTGATATGAAGTATTCTTTCAGTGTTATTTATTAAGCTTAATCAGCTTTTATACTCATAAGAAAGTCCACAAAAAAATCACTGCAAGATATTTTCCTGGTTAAAGTGACAAATCAGAAAAACTGCAAAAGAGCAATTTCTGTCTCATTAACAAACATGTACTTTTTATACAACTCCAGGATAACTTCATGCCTCTATTCTGACCTCAATTACAATCTTTCTTAAGGGGTCATATATGAACAGGAGTGAATGAAAATAAGAAAGCAGCTCATATCCTGTGGGCAAGTTATACTCATTATAAATTTAAAAGAGAACAGAATAACTCCCACTGCTTGCTATTAAGACTGGTTAAAAAATAGTGTTTGTCTACTTATTTATATATTTGTTAAATTTTTAATCTACACATATGGCTCTATAGAAAAAGCTTTATGATTATTTCAGTAAATATGAGAAAATTAAAAAGTCTACATAGGTTAATACCATTTGGGGGGTGTATGTTTACATGTAGCAAAAATATGCACAAAGAGCAAATTTGAGTTTTAAATATCAGCAATATTAACAGTAACAGCAACAAGGATAGGAGTTATTATTGCACTGACTTTTTGAGACAGAAAAATTTACTATTTCAGGGAAAAATAAAGCTCTTTGCTCACTTAAATCCACAAAGATATTTTACAATTGTTTTATTGAGAAATACTAATTTTTCTATGCCATGCAACAGGAAACTTGAATTAGCAGTTTTCATACATATGACCCCAGTGGCAATGCTGTAGGTTTTCATATTTTTAGGGAAAAAGTCCAACACATTTGCTTTATTCTTCATGTGTTTTTTCCTAATGCCCATTGCTAGGAATAATGCTAGATAGACCTTTGGTCTGGCCCTAGAGTTGGTGGAAAAGAGCAGCAAACAAAATTTCAACTAAGATAGTTAAAGTTTGACAAAATTCTAGGGAATTAAACCCAAGATTTTTATAATGAAAAGCACTCATCTTTTAGTGGAAAAAAAAAATAATCCCATGCCCAGAAACACCATCACCTTATCTTTCCTCAGTCTTGAAGCATCCAGCATAAAGGGAAATGAGGATATAGTTTGCAGATACCAAAGACACACATAATAAACATGCCCAGGTGAGGTCATTAAATTAAAGGTAATAATTAAAATTATGGTTCACATAGCAGAGCAGGTTGCTAGAACTGCAATGAAATAAGAACCTCTGATGCACCCTTCTATACCCCACTGTCACCATATCACTGGAGGAGGAAGGAAGACTACCCTGAGAGGTTCAGCCCTCTCAGATGTCCACACACTAGTTCTCTACAGGGGCTTTTGTACTGCACCGGACCTCAAGGTCCTCTATAAAAGTCCATTCATAGGAAATAACGAATAAGAGCTAAACATGCTGCTTAAAAAAAAAAAATCAATCCCAAACAAACCACTCTTTTTTTACGAATAGTGTAGGACCACACAGATATATAGGACCTGAGTAATGACTGCCCTTCAGGGCTCATTACCGAGTTTGGATCCCAAATCTGTCATTAAGCTAGTAAGGGGAAGAGGTCAGGGAATGCATGGGAAGGAGAGGTGAGAAGGTCAGCTGCACAGGGGGTCTTGTCCTTGTTTGCAAAGCAGATGTTGCCCTCTGAGGCCTTAGGGATCCATTGCTCTTAAGTCACCAGATGTTGCCCATGCTGTTCCTCAAATCCAGGTGGAAAATTCCATCATTATGAGGAAAATTAGAAACAATTTTACTGGTAATTTATAAGCAACAATAAGCAGAGGGGGCTCAGATGTATGTGTGGCAACCACATACACATGACTGATTTATTCATCCAATGAATGCTGTCATGCCTGATTATAGATTATCAAATGTCATTGAGATGTTCCAGTTCAGATATCACCAAGTTTCCAGTTCAGATCTTTACAGACAAGAGCCAGCTGCCAGGTTTAGATCAAATCCAAGTTTGGTCACATTTAAGGGAGTTTGCATGCACGGCTGTGTTTTAAACAACTTATGTTTCACAACAAGATTAGACAGATTCTAACATACCAGTTATAAATGCACATAATAGGGCTTGCCTGCAAATGTTTTCATTCAAAACCAAGCTCTCATCTCCCTGCAGCAGGAGTGTTTTGCTGCCATTCAGCACAGACCAAAGGAAATTGAAAAATCTATGTCACAAAGCATAGGAATGCGGGCCCACATGCATTCTCCAACCACATCACCATTCCTTGTCTGAGAAAGTAATAGAGGATGCCCAAGCATATTTTTGCATTCATATGTATCATTACCCAGGCACAGTGCCTAAAGCTGAGTTTTGGAAACTTCGGTATCTTGGAAACAGTATAGGAGCTTTCCATGTAAGCAGCTAATGAGCAACTGAAATTTGTGTTCATGGAAACCAGGAGCATTTACAAAGCTACACCTACCCATTTTTCCTTGTAATAAAATTCTGGTAAATAACACTTGATCTTTTCTATCAGTCTCCTGACATCTGACTGTGATTATGATACCATGCAGCTAGAATGAAATCTTAGTACTTGAGATTCCATAGTGGATGAAACAGAATCATAAATACACAAAGTCAGTATCGTCAAGAAATTGCTATGTGACCACAAAACAGCAGATAGTCAAAGTCAAATCCCTCTGGCAAAGGTTTATGTTTGTTTTCCTATTTATTTCAATGCCTATCTCCTGTTTCAGAGTACAATCAGGAACAGAAAAGTATCCACGGCAAATTCCCATTTCAACATCATCTTTAAACCCATCTCAGATATGCAGAGAACTTCCGCTTTGTTTGCTCATGAGGGCATGTTCCTTTGATACTTCACAACTGCCTGGACACCAGAGTTTGAATTACAAGAGCTGAATTAGCTAATGTCACACTTAAAAGTTTCAGCCAAACTGCAGCCTCCAATGCACTTACAAGGATAAAGAGTACTGCTAAAACATTTGTGTGCAATGGAAACACTCATGAAATTCCATCAGAAGGAATTGGAATTTCCTGTAAATGAATTGGAAAGGAGTCCTGCCAAAATAGCAATCAATAATACTTTAAAATCATTGGGGTAAGTGTGAATGCTATCTGCCTTATGAATAGCTCCATTCCTCAAGGTTTAAGTTGAAATCATAGTTAACCTGAGTTAAAATACCTGAATTACATGCATGCCATTGAATAATATGTCTTAAAAAATATTCATGATGTTCCCTTCATTATTTTAGAAATCAAAAGAAAAACCTACTGACATCTGTGAAAATAAAAATGGTGGCAATAGGAACCATACAGATATTATGTAAAGACAAAGAGAGGGCTTGTTGGTTTAGAAGGACATATTTAAGTTAAATGAAAGCTTCCCCACCTGACTACAGTGCCTCCAATTCTCATGTGTATTATCGGGAGTAGTATGAGATTCCCGTCATCCTCTTGTTCTCTTGACTATTTAGGCCATGTCTTAAATGTAGTGTTGGAAAGTGTCACAGAAAATTCTGATCTCTCCTGAGATCTGTAGGAAGGCATTCCATTTGTCTGGGTAAGGAAAACCAAGCATCTCCACTACAGAGCAGACAAGCCAGGCCCAATTCATTCTCTTAGCACACCTAATAGATTTCAGTGTTTCCACTTCACTTGCAAAGCTTTCCCCTCCAACAAACCCTTTATTTCTGGTGGCAGCTTTAATACACAGTCTTCCTGAATATGACAGCAAAAGAAGTAGCCAAGCCTTACCATTGGTGTCTGTGATGATAACACTGGCTTTAGTACTGTCATTCCCTAATTTGCTGCTCACTCTGCATGTGTATTCCCCAGCGTCAGTCAACGTGGCTCTGTAAATGTGAAGCTCAGAGTATTTCCTGTGAAATCAGAAAAAAAAAAAAAGTAAACATCCTGTACTGGAGTAACAATCACTGCATCAATTAATGCATTCTTTGATTTCCTCTCAACACCAAGCCTTGTCTTCCATTCTTACCAACAGATTAACATTATCCAGCATTGAAAGAAGGAAGGAGAATTAAAAAAATATATCTCCTACAGGGTGCTGGAAAACAGGCATGTTAATGATCTCAAATCACAGAATCACAGAGTTGTAGGGGTTGGAAGGGACCTCGAGAGACCATTGGGTCCAAATGAAGATACTTGCTTATGCTTTTCTGCTGCAGAGGAGTCTATTTTTAAAGGAAATCTGAAAAGCAACCATTCTCTCTCAGCTGAACTGTTGGCTATCCAGATGTCATGGAGATGTGTGTAATATTAAAATAGATTACCTTTTCCTACAGGTTCATTTTGCCAGTAGAAGAGTTCTGGATAAGTACTGTAGTTTCCAACATCTGACTAAATAATCATGAGATTAGGACACACCACTTTCTTTAACAACCTCTGAAATCCCAATAGTAAATCATTCTCCAGTGCTAACAAAAAATTATGGGCAGGAGCACAATTTGCATGAAGCTACATTTTGTTCCTGGCTCAGAGACATAATTTAATCAGTCTCCAAGGTTTTAAGATTAGATTTTAAAATGCAGAACTCCTGCCTACCCATTAATTTGTTAGGAGCATGTTCTGGTGTCATTCAAGGGGTCCCCAACTCATGTGATGGCAATAATCCCATTACTTAGACTGTGGAGAATGACTAGCTTGGGGAAAATACACACATTATTGCTGTTCCCAGTTTCTGTTTAAAATAAGTGCTTTGGGGAAGTTTTTTGCTGGTAGTACAACCTGCTCATTTATCTATAGAATAGTCACTTAGTAGAGTGCATGAGCATTGGCTTCTCTAAGCTGGTTCACCCCAACATGAAGGACTCAAGCCCAGGAGTCAGGGGTTATTAATTCTGAAAGCTTGTAGTCACCAGCATGTCTAGTGATGAATTATGAGCTAAGCAATGTTTGGGGAGCTGCTTTGCTTCAACAGAGCCATGACTCCTAATTCTCCAAGCAGAAATCAAAAATGATTACTACTTCTGTGAAGCATTGAGCAAGGCTGGGTTCAGATCAGAAATGAATCTGTTGTAGCAGGGGCACTGGTGGAACAACCAAAATATTTGACCCATCCTTGTGAGCCATCCCTCCCTCCAGCATAGTAAAGTATCCTGTCTACTGTCAAACATCTGCTTATCAGAAGCTCAGCCTTCCCTGCTTCTACGTGTTTGCGAAGGTCCTGTCACTGAGGAGTCATCACTGTGGCTCTCATGGGATGAAAGCAGTGTGCTAAGTGGACCCCCAGCTCACATAGAAACACACAATACATGAGTTTCTTAATGTCATGAAAGACAACCTCTTTCTTGAGGCTGCTGTTCTTGCAAGAAGGAGGAGCAGCCAAGCTAGGGTGGCATACAAAACCAGATTTTAGCTGGTGACAACCATCAATATATGAGAAAATGTGGTTGAGACACAGACAAAAGTGGCCAGAAGGCTAAAGCTACTGTCTTTTTGCGTGGGAATTTTGCACCTTTCCAACAGTTATAGCACAATAAAAATGTCCTGCTCTTTAATCTTCCTGCTGGCCATATAGCCACTTGCCTTTGTAACAGCCTGTCCAGGAACATCTGGCAGAAGTCTACACCACCTAACAGCTTGCATGGATGTGCAGTTATTTCCCATATTCCACACGTTTTCAGCCATGCTTGCAGACATTTGTCTAGATGGAGAGCAGGCACTAGTCTCAGGGTGCCTCAAAACTCAATATAAACAGGCTCAGGTTTTTAAGGAACTCACTTTGACCGAAAAATAAGCAAGCAGCACAGTAGCAGCTCTGTCACTTTTATTTGGGCATCCACTGTATGTCTGCTGGAGTCTCTTTTCCTCTCTGTATGATATCTAATATTGCTGCCAACCACCATTTTCTTTTAGAAGAATAAACTATCTGACCTGCATGCTTATTTTTATTCTCTTCATTTTACATGATATCTATAGAAAAAGTGAGGAATTGTGTCATCTTACAAATTTACTTCTAACAAAGTTACTCTTACTCTTCTTTTTAGAAAAACTCTTTGAGAGCAGGAAAAATAATATGAATATTTATAGCCTTAAGAATATTTTGAGACATATCAGGACAATTCAAAATAGAGGATGACTCATTAGTGGCTGTAAATGAAGTGGCTACCTAGCAATATAGACTGTAACAGTACTCACCTAAAGCCTCCAATAAAGGATTTCATACTCAAATGCTTGTACTTGTTTCATTCCATAGCACACTACACCAAAAAATTACTCTTTCTATAAGATTTACTTCTGCTATATCTTTAGCTCATCACCACTATGACACTGCTGAGGTTGGATTCATAAAGGAAAGGAGAAGAAATACATCTGCAGAATGCAGTCCCAGCCCACCTTATCTGACTGCATGAATTCATTTTGCTTCCAGCCTCCATCTGTCATCCAGAATTGCCTGTCTGCAGGCAAATATCCAAGCAAAGCTTGGATGAAGCCCAAAGTACATGGCACTTGCACACAAAGTTTTGTCATACACTAGTGAGTCCAAAGCCATCAGCTAGATGAAGTGGCAAACACCTTCCCCTTGCCCACCTGCCACCACCCTCCGTACCCCCTCCCAAAACCCAACCCTGATAAAGGAGCCTCTCTTTATGTGATGAAGGGGGTCTGACTGTGTACAGCATGCTACCCAAAACAAAAATTTACAGGTTTCACCTGGGTTTGAAATCAGAGAAAGAAAACTAAATATTACCAGTACAAGTGGGCAGGCATCAGAAAGTTAGATAGCAGGTGAAAAGCCCTTGTCTGGAGCCTGATGTTTTTCTGTAACTTCATTGACAGAAAGGAATAGTTTAGATCTTGGATACACAATCAATCCATCGTGGCATCATAAATCACCAGCGATCATGCAAGCATCAGAAACTCACTGACTGCATGGTCTCGCTCCAAGACAAATTTCAGGCAAAAAGCAACTGCTTTAAATGCCTTTCATTACAATTTACACTCAGTTTCTCTTGACTTTCCAGGGTTATGAGAAGGGGCACAGTCTTTTAGTGTAGTTCACCTGCTGTACTGCCAAGTCATTGTGTACTGGGGCTCTGTGCCCTCTGAATCAACTGCCCTGAAACCATCCTAGCATGCTTAGAGGAGCGCTCCCCTGAGTTTATTTTACATGCAAGGCCATCTTCTGAAGGCTAAGCTTTCAGGAAGCCTGCACTGCCACAGAGTCTTCTGGACATTTAAAAAAATAGAGAAACGCAGTAAAACTCTGCCCCATTTCTGCAAGTCTTTGATCCAGGAGTAGTCATACTGGCCAAATGCACCCAATTAACACCCATCTGCAGTATTATCTTTCCCATGCCTGCCCCAGGTGCCAAGCTAAGGTCTGAGCTAGACACTTCATCATTTTGCCAGATATTTTTGCAATTTGTTAATAAACCTAAAGCTAGCTATCCAGGCCTCAGAAACATTAATTTTGTTCTGAACAACAAACAGGTTTTATTTTGCTACCACACAAGTAAGTTCATTTATTGCAAAATATAATATTACCAAAGGTCAGTTGTAGTTATTGGGCACTATTTACACAAACTTTGTGGGTTTTTATAATAGATCTAGAAAGTGTTATTCTCAAGTGTTTGGACTGAAGAAGTCAGTAAGACTGTGGTTCCCTACATGCTAATGGCTCTCCACAAACATAGACCAATTTTTATGTAGCCGTTTGACCTTTAGAATAGACATTAATCCCAGACAGCTCAACAGATACTCTAGCCTTCATAGTTTATGGTTCCCACACTTGGTAATAATAAAAAATTCACACTGAAATGTTCGTTGTAACAATATGGCAGGCATGTGAAAGTGGCAAAAATTTATCGATATCCTGTCATGAAAAAAACACAAAAAATAAGTGATGAAAGAATTCCTCGATCATTCATATGCCTTTTATTAGTGATTGGATGCAATGTGGCTTTCTATGTTGTAATCTGTGCATGTATCTTTACACATTCATTTGCACTGCATTTTTCCCCATTTTCTTTTCGTTCTAGAACATGTGCCTGTCCCATTTTTTGTCAAAACAAAATTTATCTCCTTTTGCTGTTCACATCTACTGAGTCTTGGAAGCACATGAAAATAGCAAATGAAGAAATGGCAAAGCACCTATGTATCCCCAAATAAAAATCTCAAAGTAAAGGCAAGAATAAACCTTCAGATGTCAGCAGACCTCCCTTGTCTTTCCCTGTTCTGTACTCTACATCTAGTAACTTTCACATCTTTAACTGGAAGGGCTTCTCTCTTTCACACAGATGTTTTTGTTTTAAAACAGAAAACATAAGAGAAATTCCAACGAGTGATACCCTCATGGCTGGGGTAGCAAACAGAAGGGTGAAATCCAGGTCAAAGCCTGTACCAGGACCACTTACAGTGGGGGACTATGACTTCAGAATTTCATTTTCGAGGAAAGGGCCATATTTTAACTTTTTTTTTCATTAGGTATCTTTTTGGGAATTTTAAACATGTTTTGGCACATCAACCTGAAAAAATAGTCTCACACGTTCCACATGCATGATCTAATCAATTGCTAATAGCTAGTTTCCCTTCTGCTAGCTCCTTAAAGTTTTGTGGGGAGGGGAAAAAGAAGGCAAAAAAAAAAAAAAGAAAGAAGGGAGCTGGCAGAAGGCGGTGACTTGTTCAATGCTGAGCTGACAAAACCCAGCCCCAGAAGGTGCAATCCTGGCTCCAGTGCATTTGCTCAATCAGCATCAAGCCAAAATGTAAGAGGAGAAAACACTGTTTGCCCCTCACATGGACAACTATGTTGCTGAGGAAGCTGAGGGCCAGGCTCTGACCTGAACATTTTCTTTACAGAATAGACTGAAAATGCAACTCTGACAGAGACATATGGCCCTGTAAATGTGTCCAATTTGCCAGGCTATCTGCCACCTGGAATGGCTCCATTTTGCAAATGCTGGAACAAGACATCACAGGTTCCTTCTTGCTGTCTGTGCCACCATAGCATAGGGCTGCGGTCATGCTGCTCTACTCCCCCTCCTTGTTCCACCTTATTTGCCAGGCTGGGGCACAAGAAACTAAAGGGAGGGCAGGATGTCTGCTTTGTAACACTACTCTGAAAGGTCAAGAGTCTGTTATTTGGGACGCTGTTTTGCCTAGCGAGATGAAAACTTACAAAGTGTATGGGAGCACTTGACACTCTAGAAGGAAAGATCTGCAGAGCCCACCCCAAATCCTCTGAACTTTGAAGGAAAGGAAGGCAATGGCCCCTCACAGCAGATAGCAGCCCTGCCTACTGAGGGCAGAAGTGAGAGCTGAAGTGCTGTGTTCAGATTCCATAGGTTCCTTTGATGGCTACAACTGAAACGTTTCCACCTAAACAACAAGGTAGGGACCAAAAGCCTTCTCCTGTCTCAGTGCAGCAAGCATATTGCATAGCTGCTTCTTTTTCCCTGCACAAACAAAGCATGAGGCCATTTTTTTGGCACTGGTCATCAGCCACATGTAGAGGACATTTTTCCCCAGCCAGGACAATGAGATTTGCAGACTTTGCTACTCATCTGACATCTGCTAGACCTCTGTCTTATTCTACATGTGCAGGAATGCCTCTGGTAAAGGACTACTGGAAGCTTGTGTAAGATATTATAAGCTAATGCAGGCAGCATTCAGCCTTCTTAAGGATTAGATTTCTTGCAAAGAAAATCTCAAAAAAAGTCCAAATCTCAATTGCTGTGATGATTTTAAATACTCTTAGATTTTCAACAATAAACATAAGCTACCTCTGTTCTTGTCAGTAGTTCAAAAATGGGTTGTCTCCAAGGTTTACTGGTTAAAATTATAGCCTTTGGCTATCAGAAAATAAACAGAAATTTAAAAGATAAAATTATTTATTAAATATTTATACCATACTACTACTTCATCCATACATTCAAGATAAACAATGTCACTGTCTGTTTCCTTCTTCCTGTGTAATTAACAGCTTTTAGCTTTCTGATACAATTAACAACCTCAAAGCTTGTGTTCTGGTGAGCAGCTCTCCAAATCACTCCCAGCCCCAGTTGTGAGAAATGTTTCTGTACTTACTTTTGTTTTTTGGGGATCTTGATATTTTCCGGTCTGTTTTTTTTTGTTATTTCCTTTCCATCCTTTAACCATTTGAATCTGAGTGCAGGGTACTCTGAAGTCGTTTCACACCTTAGCACCAGCTTCTGCCCCACAACAGCCTCTTGGTTTTTCATTTCCTTCAATTTGGGAGGCACCGCTGAAGAAATAAAGGAATGTGATGGTGATTAGGCCATCCTCAGAAGGGAAAACAGTGATAATTCAAACTGAGCTAGAAAAACCCTAACCAGACTAGAAACAAGTACAACAAAACCTGAAAAATAAGGATAGTTTCTGAGTTGTGGGTATCATCCTTTAAAGCATTAAGGTACATTTAATGACTGCCTAGTTTGGCCCTTCGGAGTTGTCTGACACAGGTCTCAACCTGTAAGCCACACACAGCCATAGCAAGAACGAAAATGCTGCTTCAGAACACAGTATGAAGCACTAACACCACTTAATTGATCGTGTGCACCTAGATGCAAGACAGCATGCTACAGCAGGCAGCCTTGGTAGGTAATACAGAAGGGAAGGGGAGGAGGGTGTACTGCTGCTTTATTTATTTCAACTGCTGTGAGTCAGAGGCTATACAAAGGCTCCAGGTGCAACTGAAGTGAGAGGGAGCTAAAAGCATAAATATAAGCCCAACAGCTTCCCTGTTCTGAGGAAAAGGCTTTTGCTCCAGCCAAATGTTATAACTCACATTATACATCTACCTCAGACCTCAGCTTGGCCATATCCTTTCCCTGAGGCAAGAGACAACAGGCTTGGAAGCCCATCAAGGAATCAATATCAATTAAGGGTATTTTGGACCCAGAAGGGGACACTGCATTGAAAATGCTCAGCCAATGGCTCCTACACACTGAAGGGCTCCAGCTGATGCATCTCAATTTCTACTGTGTTGTAGCAATAGTATTTCTCATGTGCATAAATCTCAAACCATTTAGGACTTTCTAAATTAAAATCTCTAATATTTCACAACTAGGACTGTTCTTTGAACACAGGCTTCACAAGAAGATGCAGTCCCTTTGTGAGATACCACGCTTCATTTGATCCTGTGAGCTAGCAGTAAACCAGCCTCTAGTGTGCTTCAGTATTGAGATAAAATTACTAGTTTAACCTTGACTTCCCCTGGGGCTTAAGACAACACCTTCACTGCATAACCAGGGAGGGCTAATACAACGTGCTACAGCTGGTGAGCTGATGGGTGATAGCTTCTGAGTCTATCCTGGCTCAGCTGTGCCCCATCATTGGTCTGTACCTCTGGGGAGCCAGTATTCCCATGCAGCACCTCTAGCTGCAGTCTGTTTTGTTTCTGGAATGGCAGTAATGTTGTCCAAGGAAACAAATGTCCAGCATCACAAAATGGTTGTTCATAACATGCAGATTATGAGCATTCACTGGGACACCAACAGGTCTCCAGTATGGTCCTGTACAAGAAAATGTTTCAACAAGCCGGAACACACTTGATTGCATATTGATGTGTGTTGGTTGTGTGTCTGTGGAAACTTGCTGACGTCACTTGACCTTAATTATTATTCCAATCAGACAAAAACCAAGCAGCACCATCACAACTGTAATTATGAGAGGTGTGCATAAAAAACTGCATACACACATGTCTGACAAGCAGCTGCAGATGGCAGAATGGCCTGTTGCACATGTGAGGCAACCTTCATTTTCCCAGGAAAGCCAAGGGAAACCAGGGAAATCCTGATTTTCCTGGGAAAAGAGCCTTCTGGGTACCAGCAGAAGACAGGATAGGGATGTAGCAGCCTTCAACTTAAAAAACTTCTGATCAAAGGAAGGTGACAACTTTGTCCATGTGTCTCTGCTGATAGGGAAACCAAGTCCCTGACAGGAAGGCTTAGGCTAAACATCAGTAAAATGTCTGAGACCTTCTCTGGGGAGGGTGTCCCTGTAGGTTTTGCATAGGGTAAGCACAGGTGTTGGAGGCACTGGGATGGATCAAGTAAGGCCCAGCATTTCATGACCAGGAAAAAACCTCCCCCAAAATGTCTTTGCATATGTTGGTTTCTATTTTCCACTCCCCTGGGATAATTTTGGAAATTCCAGTGCATTTCCCAAATGATACCAAAACAATTTTTAGTTTCTGAAAAACAAATGCCCACACACCATTCTGAATCCAATCTCTCTCTCTATATATATACTTTTAAGAGTATGCGTGTGTGTATTTGTATATATACACACATTTTCATAAGCACATATGTATAAATATTCAGCCATTTATCCAACAGAGAGAAAGAATTTTTGCAAAATACCAACCTTTAAATTTTCCAGCAAAACCAATTAGCCTTAATTAACAAGCTTTACTACCGAGGTTTGTGCTTATGGTTCCATTCTATCACTAAAGAGTCAAGGTTATACACTTTTGTCTCTATGTAAGAAAAGGAACTACAGAGAAGCGAAATGAAAAACTAAAAATTTCTTACTTTAGTGTATTTCATTTATTACAGTCCCATTTGATATCTTGCATAAATTAAGACAATAACCACAACTGCGAGGACCAAAATTTCTGTTCTTAAGACTGTTGATATAGCAGTGTGAAACTGGGAATAAAATGGAGATGCCATTTTGTTCCTGAATTTTATGTTAATTCAATATTATCTACTCAAAATGACTTGCAGATTTTTTCGTCCATCAGAACTGTCAATGAAAAAAAAAAGTGTTAAATTAATATGCTCAACTCTTGCCATAATTCAGGAGTTACTAGGAAACATAAAAGAGGATTTAATCAATGGCAGTGACCCTCACTAATTCACAGTAACTCACTGTCCAAGCATGCAGGCTCTCCAGGGAAAGCAGTAAAAGCTGTTCACCGACATGACAGAAAAGACATTGTTTCTTCTTTTTTCTTTTCTTTTTTTTTTTCTTCCTTTTCATTTAAACTATGTTCACTTCCTTTCAGCTACAGTTTTGGAAAAGTTAATCGGACCTGCCAGGCATATGAGAAAGCCTGTGCTGATAAAACTACAGCACTGTGTGCCTGGATTGAGATCAGCTACAGCTTCCACTGTCGCAAGAGGTGGTTGACTTTCATCAGTCTCTGCCAATTTCTCTGGTGTTGGTAGACAGGACCTTGTCTGAGGGGTAAAAATGCTTTTAAAGGAGGCAAAAAATGCTTACAATGATAACTAGACATTGCTCCCCCATGACACCTCCCTCCCCTTGCCTCTCTACCCCTTCCCCCTTTGTCCTGATGCCATCTCCTGCCAGCTTGGCTCATTTCCACGGCACCTTGCTGTGCCTGTCATGCAGCACCGCTCCCACCACCAGAGAGGCTTCTCGCCAACGGTGAGACTTGCTGCTGCGGGCAGGAATGAGGGAGAAAGGGCAAGGAAAACAGTCTCTGCATCTCCTACAAATGGATGGAGGTTAAGGTGCCACCAGGGAAAAGATGGAAGCATTTCCTGTGGGTCACATTGTGGGCTGCAATGTTGTGAGCAGCTCCAGTACGGTGGCAGCAGAGCCTTTACATGTGCCATCCATCACAGAATGACAAGGGCCAGGTAGCAAAGAAAACATACGAATCCCAAAGAGAAACAGCAGTAGTTAAGCATGGAAACACACTGAAAGAAGTACTGCTTGAATGAGAGGTGCAGCTGCATTTCTTATGCGGAAACCCAGGAAGGCTTCATGTTTTGAGAGTCAATTAGAGACGCAGAAAGGCACCCATGCTTAATCCCAAGCTTTTCACACTCACTGGTTAGGACCTCTCCCTCATGGACCTTCCCTGGTTTGACAGACTTTCTAAGAAAGCAACTTGAGTGATAACAGCAAGAGAGGGCTGTCATGCTGTGACAAGCCCTCACAAAGTGTCAGAGCACTTGTGTCACCAAAAGTCCTGTGCTGTTGGAAGGGTTTAACAGGAGAAAGCACGCAAGGTGTTAGATCTCTGCTTATTAAGATGACTTGAATATCTGTCATTTTGTTAGCAATTTTTTCAGGAATGTATGTCTGCTGGCCTGCATAATATCATCACAGATAAGGAACACACATTTCCATATTCTCTCTACAAAAGACTCGCTGATAATGTATGACTGGAGATAATGTCTTCTCTCTGGACTTTGGCAAGTTTGGTAAAGCACAGCAATCTCCTCGCCCTCAGTGTTTGATTATATAGTTAATCTGCATGGAAGCTCAACACATTGAACAAATTAAACAGGAAACCTGCAAAATATTATCACACAACTACACTCTTTCAGCTGAAATTCCATGGGTGCTTGGGTCCCCCACTTCCTCTTCCCCTCCCCCGCTCCTAGGAAGGCACAAAGCCTCAGAGTCTGAGCCCAGGAATGTATTAGGTATGCTTGCCATTAGGCACATGTGCACAGTTTGCTGTACAAAATTGTGACCAACAGCTTGGTGTGTGGTAATAGAAATCATGAGAATAGTGCCCGTTGCCTTGGCCTCAGACCTGGATTTTTGTAGCATAATGCTGAAGGCTGGGCAGTAATGCAAGACAAATTATATTATTTCCAAAAAGCCTTCTCCCCTTGCATATGAGATTGTTATCAAACTCAGGTTTATCATCATCAGGCCAGATTAGAATTTCTAAAGTCTTTTGTATGAACCATATAAACTACACTTTAAGATGTATACTACTCCTGCTTTGACAACTAAAAATGCTCCCCAAAATTCTGTTGTTTTCTGTGGGTTCTGATCCTCTTGTTATTCCTTTGGGCAAGATTTGGATTGTGAACACTTTTCAAAATCTGGCAATTTTCTTCCACCACGCTGAGTTTCTGTGCAGGATAACGTACACAATAAAACTCTGCAAGTAATGATAGGACATAACCCCACGCAACCAGATCTCCAAATTGCCAGAGTAACTGAACACGAGCTCAGAGACTGGAAAACCAAACAAACCATTTAGCTACTTAAATGGGACCTTCTCAGTTCTGAACTCTTTTGAAAATACATTTCAGCTCCTGGGTCTTAGTACAATTGGGATACTTAAGTCTGTATAGAAGAGCAAAGGGAAAAATGCAAACCTGACATTTGTTGTGAGCAGTACATGTGAAACCAAGCTCCAGAGAATCCTATTTTTCCTAGTGATGTTAAAAGAAGATTTTTGCAGAAGTTTTAGATGTGGTAAAGACCAAAAGTAACAGGCATGCCACAGGGGTGGCTAACAACATGGTCAGGAGCCAAGAAACAGCAACAGGGAGGCTTAAACCACTACAGCTTTGTTCTTTAAACACTGGACCAGCAAGGAATCAGTAAATGCCATTATAAATCAGAATAACTACTCCCAAAGGCTAATCACAACTGCAACTATGATTACCTTGCCTGGGAACTACTTACTTCATGCTGAGAAGCATTTGAGTCTAAACTCAGTGAGCCTGACAGGTTTAGGTATGATGGTGCTGAAGTCTCACCTGGTCCTTTCAAAGTAGTTGTGCACCCTGCAAACCTAAAGTGTTTGTTTATTCAGGGTGAGATACTTTCAAGTACATGGTATGTCATGCCAGTGTTCATGGATAGTTACACCTAACGATGAAGCTGATCTCAGAGCTTACATTAATCTTCTTTTCATTCTCCTAGTTAGAGCCTATTAGACACTTCCAATGAGAGTACCATGGGCCAACTCATAACTGTGGGAAGGCAGGATTTTCAACAGGACACTAGAAATGGACATATGGATGAAGTACAGTGCAAATAGAGAAGGTCTCATTACTCCTCCCTCCAATCTATAAGTAAAAAGCATCTTCAGTGGAGCTGGAAAAAGGATGGTAGTGACAAACCAGCACATCTAGAAGTATCATGTCCATGAGGGAATGCCTGAGAATGCCCATTTATTTAGTGTAACAAGATAATGCCAGCCTGTCCAGCCTCCTGCAATCACTCAAGATATCAGTTTCTGAGCTTAGACCTCCTTAGAGACAGGGAATTGTGTTTGAAGATAACAAAATGTAGGTTTCACAGGAGAAGCTGGGTGTGAACAAGCGTCTAACCTAAAGATTACAATTTAAAGGTCAACACTTAATTTATTTACTGATGATTTTGTCTACAGGAACACGCTGCCTGATTGCATTAAATACTCTCTCCTCTGGTTCACAGTGCTTCAGCTGACTCCAACTGGCTGCATCCCTGATAAACTTTGATGATCCTGTTAGACACTGTCAATACAAAAACCTGATCATACAGTCTGAAAATGTGGGGACAGTGTAAAATAAATATATACTTGATATCCAATAAGTGATTCAGGGGCAACTGCTCATAAAGTCGATACAGAAATCTGCAGGTCCATATTTTACATACCTAAATGCATAAAGGTAGACTCCAGAATCTTTATTTGAGCACTAAAATGAAAGCAATCCAATGCATAGAAATGCTATGCAGGCATAAATCCTATGGACTTCAAGGGGACTTGCAAGCACTCAGTGATTTCATTTTACATGAAGACACTTTTGATTTAGGAGCTGAATTTCATAAGTGCACATTAAGAAGTTTGTCTCAAGTTTTGTGGCTTGAAGTCAGAGGAGTGGAGGAAGTGCAGCTTGCTGCATCATCGGTATACCACTTTCTTTTCTCTGATATGCAATGAAAGTATCTTCATCACTAATTTCTGTATTTGCTACAAAAAAGTCATAAAGTAAGCCACCAAACACGCTAATGTAGCTGAGACAACCACAAAAAGCAAAGGATGTGACTGCACTGTTAATTTGATAGGGTCTCAGATTATGCTTTAAGGCCAGACTGGGATGGTTTACCCCATCGCTGCCCTGAGAGGCACATACAACTTAAACCTTGTGTCTCAGGTATGATACATGTGTAGACACCTTGATGTGCCCTAGGATCGTGTTGAGAAGAATAAAAACAAATTGACTAAGAAAAGGCAAGGAAGGAAAGATGGACCAGGCAACACCTTTGGTATACTTTCAGAGGCTATTCCTCTAGACACCTGATGAAAATCCAGCTCCTGGGTTTTTCGCTTTTTTCACTTTTTGGTGACTTTGTTCTTTTTTTTTTATAGCTTCCTTAGAGCTTTAGCCTTTCAATCTGAAGGTTCAACAGGGATGCAGCCATCTCCTCCTCTCCCTCTCCTGTTTTGTATTCTCTAGCCCCCTCCTGTATTTGCCATTGTTAGGAAACAGAAAGACTTAGTTCTGTGTGCTGAATCCTGTGAGTTTTTCAAATCCTATGCTCTATGTTATATTTTATAACTCTTGTTTCCATCTCCTCTACTGCCACTTGCTTCTTCACCCTCTCAGCATTTCTCTGTCATACATTTTACCTTCACAGTGTTCCAGCAAAGCTGGGATGCTCATGTATAAAGGACATGAGTGATTGTTTTCCCTTGATCCTAATTATAGAGAGCTCCATTTATTTCTTCTGACTTACACTATTTTCTTGGCTTTGGAGCATTTTCTGATTCTGTAATAGTTTCACTTCTTAGACAAAAGTGTACGACATATCAGCCAATAAATATCCCAGTGCAGGTCTATCCATGGCAGGCCTTCTTATTCCTCAAAACCTTCCTCATCTTCTTGAGTCTGTGGAAGCCTTAAGACACACTTCCATCAACATTTCCAGCACACTTTTTTGTGTCTGGTCAGAGATCTTCCTAATTAAACATGCCAAAATGTCCCTACTCCCACAGAGAGCTCAGTTATATATGTATAGAAGCAACAGTCACACATGAGTGCACGATGCAGAATTTAAATGACAACAGACGACACTGTAGTCATAGGATTCAAATAAGTTTCCCCACTATTAGAACAATTCTCCATGTTGAATAGGAAAACCAGAAGGACTTATGCTCTACATGGACGTCCTATTACCAAATGATGCAACATGTGGAATAGGGAGTACCATAACAGGTGAAATTCAGTGGAAATTGTGTTCAGAAGGAAATTCCTGGACCATGGAATGCAGAATACCTCAACAGGTAACCACTAATGATCTCATCCTGCTTGGGTTCACAGAGCTAGAGTCACCGCCACTACCACCAAGGATATCTAAGTAATCTGAGTTTGGGGACTTCCCACAAGTCCCAAACAATCTCACAAAATTCACACAGAGGCTACCACTTTTTACAAAGTAGATGAGAAAATTTCTGGGCATCCCCAGGCACAGTTGGCAGTTCAGGGGTTCATTTGTCCACTAATGTTCTTCCCCACAAAGAACCACTCATACATGTGGAAATTTTGGGGTAAGAAGTGGAAAACCTGAGCTGACGTCTGTCTGATCACTTGTTTGACAGGAACCAAAATGAACCCAAAATATAGGCATTTATTTGTAGGAAAAAAGATAAATTTGATCATCAAAAGGAAGAAGTTGCTCTTTGCATTACAGGCTGTATAAAATACTCACAGCAGTGTGAAGAACTTCAAAACTTTCAAGACATTGATCTGCACAAGTCAAACTTTACACTATGGGTATTGACTCCTGATTTGACACTTTCCTTCCCTTCTTGTTTAAATGCTTTGTGGTCAACTCTCCTAGCAATACTCTTTTTCTGGGATTCATGTGGGTGTGCAGCACAGGCTGTGTTAAGGACGCAGGCCTACAAAAACATCTGGGTGCTCAAAAACTCCATGGAGGAAACAACTGGAAGGCACGGGCAGCCCTTCCACAGTAACCACAAAATGGGGTCTCTCCCTACTTTGACATAATCAGAGCTGCCTCTAAAATCTTTTGTAGTAGTTGTCTCCTGGTGCTGGTCACAGATGGAGCAGCATAAGTGCCAACCCCTTTCCAGCTGCACAACACCCAAAGAGCAATCCTCCTGCCCCTGCCTGCCAAAATCTTCTCCAAGTAGAAAACACTGGAGCTACTTCTGGTGGACCATGCTGTGCCTCCACTTCTCAGTCTATTCAGAAGATGACTACTTTAATATCTACATGCTAAGGGGAAATCAACATGCTCAGACAGTGCTAAAAGGGTGCCACTCCCACAGCGAATGAAGGTGCCTTTCCCTAGGGACAAGGCACAAACAGCACTGTCCCATTCAGCTGACTGAGGTGGCTGTCCCTTGGGAGTGTCCATTAGTAAAATCTTCCTTTTTTTAACCAGGAGGTATGCAAACAGTTTCACCAATTAGACAAAAAGCCACTTGACTCATTTCAGAAACTGAGGATATGGATATGTCTGGTCATTGCATACAGATGAGCTCAAACCCAGCTCAGCAAAAATCTCACCATGGCACTTAGCATTTATGGCTTTGAACAGTATGCAGATAGGATCTTACCGTATACTCTCAGAATAATATACTTCCAGCGCATATTGAACCCCACACCTGAACCCTGCTATGGCAAAACAGAAAGGACACTGCAGTGTAAAGGGCATGTTTATGTCACACCTGTTTCAAAATGTCTTCAGACAAATGAAAAATTAAATTAAATTCTTAATAATAAATATAGCTAAATAACTGCAGTCAGGAACAGCTCGTAAAAAGACCTAATTAGAAGCATCTCCCCTGGTTAAATTATTATACAAGATTAGACATCCTTTTAAAGGTCAACCTCCAAAAAATCCATAACCACATGATCAGTAAAGCGTTGCAGAAACATGCCATGGTCCAGCAGTCACTGGAGGAGGAACAGGAACACTTTATGCAACTCTGAAATGGATTCTGGATTGCAGGCAAAAGTTCAAAAATTATGTAGGAAAAATTACCAAGCTTAAAAAAAATATTCCAGATCAACTGTTAGTGATGTAATTGCATTCCAGGAAACTGGTGTGAATGCTAAGTAGTGGGCCACACAGGAATGGGCTCATCACAAAAATACAGGAAACTGAAATAAATCTCAAAGTGAGATGGATGTCCAGGCCAGCAAGTCCAGCTTGGACCTCCAGGCCCATAATGATTAAGCCCATCCTGTCAGGTATTTACGTAACCTTTTGTCAAAATCCCTCAATAGCCTTAAAACCCATGACTATGTGAAAAGGACTGTAACATGCACTAAACAGGAATTATTTAACACTCGATGTATTTAATCCTTATGATTATTGCCACCACTATCTATTGTTGGGGAGGAATTATTGATTTTACTGTAGGAAGGTGATGTTCTTTATGTAGAAGCCACAGGAAGACTTCCTAGATCCAGTCAAATATAAGTAAGTAATGTGTGTAATTTACCAAATCTTATGATGCAATCAAGGCTGTCCATAACAGAACAGATCCTATATTGTAAAGTTCAGCTAAAAGGGAGCTGAAGAATAAACTTCTGAACAGGCTGCCAATAAAAAGAATAAAGACACAGTAAATCAAGCAAAAATCCCTTCCCCCACTTCTTTTTAACTAGCAAATGGTTTTTGTGTGTCACAGTTTTGGATAAAACCAGAGCTTGAAAATTGATTATATCAAGTGTGCAAGTATTCAGGGCTTTATTTGCTATATGATAAGAACTGAAGGCCCAGCTCAGTACTAAGGTAAAATTCCGGCCCTGTGAAAATAAAATGCTTTGTCATTGATTCGATACAGTTAGACTTTCAACTCAGAAGACAGAGAAATGTGCTATAGTCTTTCTAAGGGGAGAAAATAAAATACAGATTTGTTTATATCCACATTTGCAGATTTTCTAAGTAAAGTATAAATCAATTTTATTGAAAGCAATCCAAAGTCTCAATGTGAACATACTTAAACTGATTTATGATTAAAATCACATTAAAATAAATCCTTAACAAATGAAGTTGAATCGATGAATCCTAACGGGTCTTTTCAGAGGCAACTCTGCTTCAGTTGAACTGATCTAAGAAACCTGACTTAAATGAGAGTGACTTTGTATGTTAACACTCATACATGTTAATACGCATTCATCATCCAGGGTCGAAAAACATCAATGTGATTATAAAGCTCTGCACAAAAGGACTAATCAAATCAATGTCCCATCCCATTCCTAGTTTCCTTCTTGTTTCCTTCTCAGTGATAACAGTCTTGTAAGCAACGGCTTCATTATGCTACTACTGAGATAGAGATTTTTGCATATCTCCTGTGATTTATCTGTTCCACATTACTTACTAGTAAAGTTTCAGTTTGTCATTATTTCTGAAACAGGAAATTCTTCCTTTGCTCTTAATTCCCACCTAGGACACCGACTTCAATCATTAAATCACCCGGAGTGTACACACATACCATCCAGCTTTTCTGCTGCTGAGAAATTACGGAAGAGCATTAGAACAACAACTGCAAGCCAAACCTTCAGCAAAGCTGTTGTCACCACAGAGTCCCACTGGAGCTCAAACTAGCTCTTTTCTGGTTTGGACAGCTGAGCTGCAAGGAAGGCAGTGATCTACACACTCTTTACTGTGCCAACAAAGCCAAAAAATCTCACGTGGGAATACTCTGTGACTACTCCCCAGGAAAAAAATCCGGGTGAAGAAAAGAAAAAAGGTTCCCTCATTGCTGGCACTGGTGTCAAGCTGTGGCAGCTCAGCAGGATGCTTATCTATTTCTTGCAGAGCCAGAATTAAGATAAGGCTCCAGCCTCATCAAATGTGTCCACTGTGCCGAAGCTATCTAAAGTGAGTAACTGCAAAATCTGTTAGAGGGGGCTGCTGCTCCTTGACACACGCAGGAGGCATGTATCCCCATGCATTGAGATTAAAGTAGCAAATCCGAACCAAATCTCCCTTCACTGAGCCACTGCATAGAGCTCAAATTCTTATGTGTTGTCACTTTTTTCTTTCTTCTAGTAGTCTTCCAAAAAAACCCCCCAGCCTTTCATGAACCAAACAGAACCACATTATCCAAAAAAGATGTTATCATGTCAAGCTCCAATCTGGATTTTCATTGAAAATAGCATGTAACAGGCAGAATGCATAACCTTCTCCCCAACTGTGCTGAACCTGAGGAGACTGCCAGTCATCTCTTTTATCCAGATTTTCTAGAAGGCATGAGAAAGAAACTCCTATTACACAAATAAATCAAACATAAAAGCTTGATCTTAAAAAGGTTTGAGAAAATGGGGGTTTTTAATGGATACCCCAAGCAACCGAACTGGCAGGTTCATCAGGTTTGCTTTAAGACACAGCCCTGCAAGGTGTCCTAAATGCAGGGCAGTCTCACAAGACCAGTGGCAGGCAGGATTGGTTTCCTGCTGATGAGCAAAAAAATGTCTGCTGTTTACCTAAAATGATGTATCCACACCATCTGGCATTTCTAGAGTTTGGGTTTTTTTTTTACCTCTGGCTTTTCTCTCACAGATTACGTCACTACTGCTACTATCATGAAGCAACATTAAAATCTCTGCTTAGGAATGTCCATTTATTCTCTTTCATCATGAGCTGTGCGTTGGTCTGAAGTCCATCCAGAAGACCAAAGACCTGTCTTGGTTTTCACAAAACTTGTTTGGATGTCACAATCACCAAAATACTCCTGTATTAATTAAAGTCTGGGATTCTACCTACACATGGAGACCTGCTAATACAGGGGCTGAAACACAAAGGTACACCAAAGCCTCTTCCTGATGGACTGGGACCTCGATCCTGCCATGCATCCTAACATTTCAGTACTACCTTCCACAAAATTTTCCCTACATTAATCAGTACATAATAATGAAAGCTGTGCAAATGAAACCCATGAAAGATTGATGGAGGAAGTCGAGAAAGAACCGCAACAGTATCAGGAAGGGATGTTCAGAAGAAAGAGCATATGGCATGAATTCACCACGTCTGCTGAAATTTAATATCGTGAGTCCCCCTTCTGGCTGCAAAGGGAATTTTATGTAGGAAGCAACTAAGACACCATTACAGCCGAGAGAAATGGAGACAGTCAAGCCAGGCGAGTGCTGTGTAGAAGACAAGCATACTTTTTTTCCCACAGGATTACCTCATTCTGAATCTGTCTGCCTACAGAGACACATCATAAAACCCAACATAGAAGAAAAAAAGAATTATAATTAAAAAACTGCTGTCATTCTACTGAATGTCTATCGTATTTTTCTTTTCTAATCACTGCTTCCAGAAAGAATTTAACACACTTTGGACTCTGGAAGTCATTATTTTCATGTTTGATCTTTTAGGCAGAGTGTTTTGTCTTTTGAGCTTCATGAATTTCCTGTAGTACATGAAGAGACCAAGGATTAAGGAAAACCAGTATCAAACCAGCATTTTCCTGGAGCCTCCAGAACAATTTGTGGTGGAGGGAGAAGTGAGGGAGGTGGTGAATTCAGGGAGGTGTGAAAGGGCCCAAAAGCCATTCTCATTTATAACTCTGACATGATCTGGGAGTGCACTGGAGGCCAAGATACAGCAAAACAACAAGAAAGTTATTGTCTTCCTTGCCAGTGCATGGCACCTCCATCTAAAGCCTTCGCAGACCTGTCCAGAGTTGACTGAATGCACACCAAACACATCATCTAATCATTGATGTCCAGGCTTCCATGCCAAGAAAGGCAGAAAGCTCCAGGGTCAGTTGCCCTTTTTTCTCGCCGTCTCTTCTTCCCAGACTTCCTTAGAGAAAAAAAAAAAAAAAAAAGAAGGTGGGATTTGTTTTGTTTTGTTTTGTTTCTCAGTGTTTGTCAGTGTTCATGACATGGAATTGTTTTGATAGTACTGAGAGGTTTGACAGCTGTTAATCCCCACAGCTTGCTTCCCCAATCTTAAACATAATTTAAATAATCAGAGGAAGCAGAGGAACAACAGGTTTTAATAATCTTTTTCCTTTCTTTCTCAAAAAAGAAAACAAGAGTAACATTCTCACTAGCTGCTAACTATTATATCACTTCTTTTTCTTATAAGCATAGCCTTTAATCACAGCTTAGTAACTTTATATCTTTGGAGTTTTCCAAACTCTAAGGATATAATATCTCTGTTCACCATTAATTTAGACAATTGTATAATTGAACATATACATAACCACCCTATAAATTCTTGTATTTTTTATGCTGGAAAATAATGCACTACCTGATGTATTTGTTATCTGACTGATTATTCTGCAGGGATACAGATTAAAATACAGATGAAGCAGATTTTTATAGGACTTGCATTAATTGAACCTGCTAGACACATGTGAAAGGAGAGAAGCAGAAATGTTAGCAAAATATATTTTGAATTCACAACCGACAGGCTCACTAAACACAGAAGTACTAAAAATGGCTTTATGAGTCACATTTGAGTATGGTCATCATGGTCTTAAAAAAAAGAGAGGCACCTCAGTTTTAAACTTAGATTGGGAGAGAAAAATGCAGGGTGTTGTTTTTTAACTCTTATTCAGAAACTGCACTTTGAAAAAACCCTGGTCTTACATTGAAATAGATTACAAACATTTAAAAAACCCCAAACCCTAGTCTTTTCTCAATCAGCAAGGCAGATGAGCCTAGCATTCATATAAAGATCTCAGAAAAGTCACATTTCTGCACTTTGGACTTTCCATGTGGGATGGGATGTGAATTTACAGAACTTTGGTTATTTTACACTCAGTCACTTCAGGCATTAAATTCATATCGACTGGAGCAGCTTATTGAAGTATCACGACAGAAACCATTGAAATGCATGCTCCTTCACCCCATGATAACAGGTCCAAGCAAATCAGAGAGAGGTATAGAAGGCCATTGACATCGCATGGGTAGCCTGCCTAGCAGAATACTCCTACTGACATTGCCCTTGATAGAAGTCACAGTAGACTTGTGGTGTGATTGCTGTATAGGGAGTGTTTGGGGTAGAAACAGAAAAAGGAAGAAAAATTTGACAGAAACTGTCAGAATTGTCATAGTTTGCTCCCTGACCTCCAAGATTCACTTCTACACAGATCCAAAAGGGTATCAAGACAAGTGATGCATGATGTGACTACTCAGCAATCTCACATATCCCAGAGATTGTGACCAAGAGTTCTTGGCAGAAGTAAATTAAACTGGTACATCCAGGTGAGGACCCCATTTTTGGCCATTTTCCTTGTAAACTGTTGCTTGGCCTTTGGCAATATTTTGGCAGAGCCTAGTTTAAAGCACTCCTCCTTCCACTGGTGGCACACAGGGCTAGTCTCTGTACATACCATGGTGAGGGGTCCAGACAAGGTCCTCTGTACCCCGAGGTACCCATGGTACGTCCATACCATTGAACAGGTGAGTGTGGCACAGAGCAGATTCATGCATGGGGGACAGAGGCAGGTGGGGGACACACATGGAGTTAATCAGGATTCACCAAAGCAGTACATTTTTCCTACATTATTTAAATAAAATAAAACACCAAAGCAGACATATCTCTTCTGAATCTGGGTGATTTGGGTGTAATTCACTCCCAAAAAAGATTCAACTCCAATTTACCAAGAAGGGCTCATCTCTGAAAAGGAAAGTTAGCTCCAGAGTTTCCCACAGTTGAACTCATTCACTTAAAATGTTAATATTTTGAGTGCCTCGTCTGGACCAGCTGTAGGCCTGATCACATAGAGGATTTGTGCAAAGCAACCATTGGGCTGTAAATTCACAGTTTAGCTGACTAATTCACTCTTGTAGACAAGCCATTGTTTTGCCATAAAAAACTAATCAAGTAAATCCACACCCCCCCTCTTAAATACTTATTCGAAGTTGCTGTGATTCCACTGTGGCCCATGACATACCACAAAGGTCCTGGCTCCGAGCTCTAAAACAATTAGTCTGGGGAAATTAAACAGTGCTTTCTGCTGTGTTTGGTGCGCACCTGTGATGGGCTGCACTCCCGTGCCTGACAGCAGTGCCTCTCCCACACCAACACACACAGGCTGCTAGCATGGCTCCTGGGGCCAGCATGCCCAGGCCGCACCCTCCTGAAAAGCTGTTGGGGGACATGGTGCTGTTTCACATGAAGCCAAACGGAACCACTGGTTTGGCAAAAAAGCTGCTCTTGAGGGTCTCTGCTTAGAAGATTTATATATTAAACAGGCAACAGCTAATATCAAGGGGGAACAGATACATTACCAGCAAGTCATTTCCAAGCAGCTAATAACTGTTTCCCTACCCTCCAGATCCTAGGATGCATTTTCAGGTTTAAACATAACGTATACATTGTAAATAGCGGAAACATCTGGGTTTTATTATAACACCACTTTGCTAGCCTTGGGCATTGTATAACTCCCGCAGGCCACGGTTCACCCTTGACCTGCCAAACACGATTACTGTACTCAGGCAACTTCCCCTGCTCCACAGCTGCTCGCCTTCCCTCCCCTCCATCAATACTCATTACTGCTATCATTATGGCTACCATCCTAGAGCAGCCAGTCAAAAACTTGGGTTGCTATGGTCACTGCATGGAAACAGCCTGGCTGTGCGGGCGGAGAAAAGATGATGAGCATGGCCAGTGAAGTAATTTTACCTGCTGACCCCAGGGAAAGCGGGGCTGCACAATGCCCTCTGCATCAGCAGCCTCTTGTCTCCCCCCACAAGGCCACTTCCTTCTCCATCCCTTCCTCATCCTAACCTTATTGTGGGTTCATCACGCCTCAGTTTTCCCCCTTCCCCAATCTCCAGTCTCCCACCAAGCCAAAAGCAACCCTGTACCTCTCCCTCCCACTCCTCCTGCATGCTCATCTCTCAGCCACGTTTTGCTCCCCAAGCTCTCTGCTCCTACCTTCCTCCCTCCTCTTGCTCTCCAAGAAGGACCTCTCTTCACTCTCTTTCCACTGCTTGATATCCACTCTTACAAATTCCAATCCTGTCTTCCTGCCCTTTCCCTTCCCTTCTCCCCTCCTCTTGAACATGGTCCCAGGTTGACTTCTCCCTGCTTCTGTGTAACATCTCATGTGTGACAGCACCGCAGTGCTGCAGGATAGGGCTCTCTTGTTTCTCCTGGAGACTCAACTGGGACCAGAGAATTAGTCCAGGCAAAATAGCAAAGGGGTGCTGGTTGAGGGGGTGTTTAGGGTTGTTGGCACAAGGGTAGACTGCAAGACCTTAACTAAACTAATTCAAAGTGTGAATATAAAGTACTTCAGTTACACTATGGTGGGGACATACCTTCAGAAACACAGTGATCTTAATTGTGGCTGGTTTTGAACTAGGAAAAAAAAAATTCAAGTGGAGATCCAATATGGCTTAATGTATGCACTTTAAAAGCTCTTTTGGATGAGCTTTCCAGGTGTGACTGCATAAACAGGCTGCTGGCCACAGCCTCTTGCTTTCCAAGCATGCATAAGCAGTGCTGTTACTGCCTCCAGCTGATCCTCCCTGCTGAATGCTTGAACAAGCAGGTAGGAGACCAGTGCTCAACACTGCTATTCAGAAACACATCAGAAAGAAACTTATGTTTCCAGGAGCCCTGTCCACCAGAAAACTGCAGCAGACCCAGTAGCCTGCCAGCCAAGACATGACCTGCTGCAAGCCTGCTTACAGCTCACAGGAGTGTAATGCCTTTTCTGCCTACAAGAAGCTTCCCTCAGAGGTAACAACTGTACCAGCAGCAGCACATCCATTTGAAGAATGCTGTCAGAGCTCCTCTGCCACCCCTCCTTTATTAAAGCCTATGATCAATTATCTTCCCAGGCCCTGGAACACAGAGTTCAAGTGTTGACTACAGTACTGGGCCAGTACTTCCACTCTCTCCCTTCCCTGCAAAGTAAAAGCAAATTTCTGAAAATAAATATCTGAAATGTATTGCCTTTTAAAAATTTTATTACTCAGTAGCCTGCTAAAATCCTCTGTGTTAGGGAAATTGCCTTCTTTTTTCATTTCTTAATTTGTTAAGTTCAATCTACTGATCAATTTAAACATCATCCTGGAACTATGCTATGGTAAAACAAATGCACATTTAGAGAATAAATGGAATTGATTCTCTTCTGGAGTAAAAGGCCTTACTAAATGAGGTATTTAAATATAACCCCCAATCCCTCTCTGAAGAAGCACCTGGTAATTCACTTTTTGGATCAAATTGCAGCTCCACAAAAACTTTATGACCTCATGTGGTCTTTCCACCCCCACATTCCTCCCTAGAAACCTTACACACAGCATGCTCCAGGCAAGAGGGTTTGTTAGAAACATGGATGGTGGATCCATAGCAGGCACCAGGACAGCAGCAGAGCATAGAGAACATGAGAAACGGGTAGCTGCCTAAAGGAGGATTCTGTGAGATACTGATACATTCACTCCTGGTCAAGTGCACGTTCTCCATTCTTGCTTGAAAGATCCTCTACACTGAATATTTTCTGTAGTCAAATTGTCCCACATAGGCATCCTTCACTCCATTCTCAGCAATGTTTCAGCAGCCATAAAAATTACCATCCTGGTCAGACAAAAAGCCAGTCTAGTCTAGTATCCCATCTCCAGGTGTGGCTTATAGTGGGTGACAGGGTGTCCTGGTTCCAGCTGAAATAATTTTCATAGAATCATAGGATTCCCTGAGTTGGAAGGCACTCATAGGGATCATCAAGTCCAACTCCTGGTTCCACGCAAGACCAGCCAAGTCAGAGCATGCGACTGAGTGCGTTGTTCAGACACTTCCTGAACTCAGTCAAGCTCGGGGCTGTGACCACTTCCCTGGGGAGCCTGTTCCAGGGCCTGACCACCTTCTTCCTAATATCCAACCTAAACCTCCCCTGTTGTAGCTTCATACCACTCCCTCAGGTACTACCACTGGTCACCAAAGAGAGGAGATGGGCTCCAGCCCCTTTGCTCCCCCTCGTCAGGAAGCCAGAGACCATGATGAGGTCTCCCTTCAATCTCTTCTTCTCTAGGCTAAACAAACCAGGGGACTTCACCCTTCCCTCGTAAGATTTCCCCCCAGACCCTTCCCCATCCTTGGGGAGTGCCCTCCTCTGGACACTCTCCAATATTTTTGTCTCCCTCTTGTACTGTGGCACCCAAAACTGCACTCAGTACTTGAGGTGAGACCGCACCAGCACAGTGTAGAGGAGGACAATCCCCTCCCTGGACTGGCTGGCAATGCTGTGCTTGATATACTCCAGGACACAGTTGGCCCTCCTGGCTGCCTGGGCACATGGCTGTCTCATGTTTAATTTACTGTCAACCAAGACCCTGGTAATTACAGGCCTGTCAGTCTCACCTCAGTGCCTGGTAAAATTATGGAGAAAATCATACTAGGAGTTAATGAAAAACACCTGAAGGACAATGCAGTCATTGGTCACAGCCAACATGGGTTCAGAAGAGGAAGGACCTGCCTATCCAATCTGATTTCCTTTTACAACAAGGTCACCCAGCTGGTTGACCAAGGGAAACCAGTCAATGTTACTTTTTTGGATTTCAGCAAGGCTTTTGTTACTGTGTGTCACAGTATCTTGCTGGACAAAATGTCCAGCACACAACCAGACAAAGCCATAATGTGTTGGGTGGCAACTGGCTGAAGGGTCAGGCCCAGGGTGTGGGAGTAAACAGAGTTACATTTTCTTCATAATAGCTAGTATGAGGTTATGTTTGGGATTTGTGTTGAAAAGTGTTAGTAATACATAGAAGTTTTTGTGACATAGATGCACAAGGTGCCTCTTGCTTTTCTGGTAGGGCTTGGAGGTGGTGGGCAACCTTAGCTGGCTCCAGGGAGAGACCTAAGTGCAGAAAGGTGGGCCTTTCCACTGCACCAGAGATCGCAAGTGTCAAGCAGTATTACTGGACCCACATGGACCTTGCTAATGAACACTCTGAGGGTTTATTTTTTTTTAATCTTATCTGCTCCCTTGCCATAGAGCCAGCAGCCACCATGGTTTTGTGAATGGGAACAGCCTCACAAACTCCAGTTCTACATACCCCAAGTTATTTCTTAACATACCTCAACTTCAAAGCAATTTATAGCTCTTATTTGAGCCTGGGTTCTTTGAGATTGATTCGAAATGGACTGGGTTTTGCCATTTAACTGATAGCAAGAAACATTATGAAACGTACCATGAAACAAAGTGATCCTGCAGCCTCTTGGTATTTCTTTAATTTGTCAAGGGAACTGTTAACCAACTGCAGCTTAAAAAAAAATAAAATAAAGGAAACTCACTGGTCATTTCAGTACTTCCCTGCTGTGAATTATGGTGGGGAGATTTCTGCTTTTCCATGAAGAGTTTGCTTCCAAACACTATCAAAAGAACATGCATTAGTTCCTCACTAAAATACTTATACGAAATGAAAAGGATTATTTGGGAAAATGTACTACTTTCTCACAGCAGCGTTCAGTTCTATTCTTTAAGGACAGCAGTGTTTTCCAAATTTGTGCCATCCAGCTGTTGGTACATTTCACAGAACTGCTCCCTGGAGGCAGGGAGGGTGGGAGGGGACTCTCTAGGAGCTCTAGCATTTCTACAGAACTATGAGTTAAAAATGGCTTAGAAAAGAAGCCTTTTCTTTTCTTGACACTTCCCCAGTGGAGAAGTTCTCTGATGTAATATATAACTCCAGGAGGTCTTGAACACTTCAGAATTAACTCCTCTTTTGCTGCAGTTGTGATGGAGCAGAGTGTGTGTGTGTGTGTGCATGTCTGCATATATGTTTGCACTAATACTGCTCTAGCATCACTCCAGGGGGAAAAAAGTTTGCTTTCTCCTTGCACGAGCTAAGACTAGAATGAGAAACAGCTATTGCTGTGTTAATATAAAGAGGATAACATGGAAAAAGATAGTAAAAAATTCTCAAAATGTACATGCAGCTGATTTCACAGGTATTTAATTATCTTTCTCTCCCTGATGTTTCTAGGCCAGTAGGCATGATACAGTGCATCATTTAAATTTATTTCAAATACTGGGTTTTTTGAACATTTGTTACTCTCATATTAAATAATTTGCAGTGTCATTATTTGCATTTTCACTTAGCTCTTTGGGACTGGCCACCAAAGTGGCCTGCTCACAGTTTAAAATACATAGTTACTCAGAAGTGTCTATAATAGGTAATAGGTGCACTGTTCTGCCTATGAGTTAAGGTCCCCTCTCTTGTGGTGCAACACACCATCTCTTGAATGGCTCAGTACTTGGCATAATTTCTCACCTCTTTTTCCTACCTGAGCAGCAGACCAGAGCATTAAGGCACCCCCTTAATGCTCCTCATTCTTGCTTGCTTCTTAGAAAGAATAGCTTGGTACATCTGTGCTCAAACTGTGACACTCTTGTTCCTTTATTATTTGGGAACATAGTGATAATCGATCACCTCCTGACAACCTGGTACACCTGTACCTGAGTCCTAGCCCAAAAGGGAGGAGATACCAGATCCCTGAAGCATGTAATGAAAATGTTTCTTCCTTGGGGGATTTGGCTTAAAAGCAACTTTTTCTCTTCACTGCCTGGTGTATGCAGGTTCCTGGGACACATTTAGGGGAAATATGTCTACTCTAAAGTAAGTCAGCCTCACAGTCCGTTCTTTGCCACTCATGCACATAGTATATGGGTCCTCCAAAATATGCTTGGTTTTTACAGCTCAGAATTGGGTGAAAACACTGACCGTGGGCTGACTCAAGATCTGTCTTCTGATGGCCCTGGACAATACAAAGTGTCTAAAATGCCCAGCACTGTGGGGAAGGAGTCACTTCAAACCAAATGACTGTATATATCAGAGCAATTTCAGGGCTACTTGATTTCATGGTGGAGATGGCAGAGCATGAGGAGCCTCTCTGCCAAAGCACTGAGCAGCCTTTGGTCCTGGAGCAAGTCTGGTGTAAATTTATGATCTGGCATTCCCAGGTGTAAGCATCTTGGATAAGTATGCAGAGGCAGTGCACTGTGTGGCAGAAGACAAGGCTTCAAATCACTATTTGTTTATGCAAGCATTTGAAAAGCTTGCAAAGTCAACTGCTTTCATGTGTCCTTCTGCCATGTAATCTCATCGGCATGATGTTTCCCTCTTGGCAGTGCCGTGGAGGTACTTTCAGGCAAGCTCACTGTGGCAGCCAGCACTCAGAACAACCCAGCACAGGAGCAGAGTCTGACATTTTGGGAAACAAAAGGGAATCAGACACCAAAAAGTCAAACTATAGACTCTGGAGAGAAAGAAAAAAAAAAAAAAAGCTATCTAGACCTAGAAGCCTAGTGTCATCAGAAGCATTTAAAAATCCACCCTGGGATTAAAGTAATCCTCAGGTATCTTTGGTGCACTGGGAATCTCTCTTCAGCACTTCCCCTTATGAGGAAGCAATGTCTCTGGCAGCAGGTGTGCAACTATTTCCATACTATTAAAATAAAATGCCTAGATGAAGCTACTGCTCCCTCAACAGCCCTTAGAAATATTATTCCCTTCCTTGTTCTTGCTTGTGGACAGCAGTGAAGTGTCATCTCTTTCACACCAAGCTCTGCCTTCATCCTGTTGTTATATACAACTCACACTGCAGCCAAAGAGCCAGTTACCCTCATGTACCCTGCCAACAGCTCCTACCAGTCAAATGTGAGCTGCAGAAGGGCTGAGGGCAGCACTTTGGGGATGGAACCAAGGACATAAGCAGTGGAAACCACAGGGTTCTGGCATTTGTGGAACTGATGTGAGCCTCAAGAGACACCTTGCAGCAAGAATGAGTGCTGATTACTTTGTGATAGGGTGGGCCCTAACCCTACAAAGACGCTCCACATCTGGATGGTCTTCACTGTTATAATGAGGACACAGTGGAATGAGAAACACCACTACTCACAAGATAGGAGAAGGAATTCAGACATAGCAGTACCAAATAGCATAGATGTGGGCCTGAGTTAAAAGGTTAGTTGTCTATTTTAAATCCTCCCTCTCTTGCCTTATTTAAAAATCTGTTGTTTCCCTTCCCCTAGACTATTGCTCTGCAGTAGTTTTCCAGTTTCTGACCTTGCTGGCACTTCACACAACTGGGAAAACCTGTGCTCAACATCAGTTTTACTTCATTGGCAATTAGTTTCTTTTCCCCACAGATCATTTTGTCATCTAGCATTTTCACTCAGCCATTTGTACATTTGCAGCACCTCCCCGCATGCCATGGGTGACATGCTTAAGAAAAAACACCCATATTTAAGTCAAAATGGTTCAATAGCAAAAAACAAGGTAAGGCCAAGACTGTAGGAATCTACAACTTTAAGTCTGGCAATAACTTGCTTGGGGGGTCAAACCAGAGGCCTGACACACAGAAGAAACTCACCCAGTAATTTCTGGGTTCATTCCATAGATTTTGGATTTGATTTAGCATATCTTCCGAAAAAGATATCAATCCTTGACTCAGATGCACTGAGTGACAGAAATGCTTCATACACCCAGGCAAGTTCTTCCTCTGGATAACTGCATTCACTTTACAATCAGTGCCTTTTAGCTCACCTCACCAGTGCACCAGCAGCTCCATTCATCGTCTAGCGCTCCCATGGAGAATACACTCTTTACAGTGTGTTTTATACCTCTGCATTTCCAGTCCACCTTTTCCAAGAACAGGTCTGACTAGCACCTTCCATGTTTCCAGGTTTGCTTTCCAAAAGCTTAGCTAACTTCCCCAAACGTAACTTCTCTTGAGATAAATCAGGACACTGATGCAAAGGTGGTATGGTTCACTGCAGAAGTACAGCAGAGAGCAGAAACAATAAGGAGGCACTGTCTACCCTGGGATACAGGGTTTACAGGTCATATTGCTCCCAGGGGAGGGAAGAGCTCTGCACAGGACGTTTCTCTCCTGTTCTTACAATGGGACATGATGCCCTTGGATGTAGCCTGCTGGAAATTTTTTCTAATACCACCTTCTTTCTGGAGGTCTCTCAGATCCTACCAGTGACACTCTCTGAACATGCAGGTCTAGCACAACTGTGGTGTTCCCTGATGCACTTCATCTCCATGTCCTCCTGGTGGAAAAAGTTCCTGCCACAAACCTAGTTGCACAGGACCAGCATGACAGCAACATGCATATTACCTAAAAAGAGCTCCCCATTTTTTTGTCCCCTTTGCAATAGATGTGTCAACAAAGCACAGTACCCTCTGGGAAACTCATTTTCACAGAGGGAAAAGAAAATTTGCGCACACCGAAGCACGAGACAAGAGACAGGCTTGTGTTACCTGTGGGTTATTCTTATCTCTAGCATGTCCACACATCAGGAAATAGGGTGGTTTGAAGAAAGAGAGTTTAAACAGAGTCAAGAGTTTTGATTTCTGTGCTGGGATCAGACTCTGATCTGCTGTGATCTGTGGAGACAGAGGCTTCTAGGCAATAGGAGCTTGCTCTCAGACTGAGCTTGTTCCTCAGAGGGGAATTTTACGGATACAGATTTCAGCTAGACCTCAGAGGACTATGACGACATAAATGATACCAGTTTATCCGGTGTAATTCAGGACTACAAGCAAAAATGTATTCACAGAATAGCAAACCCTGTTTTATTTACTGTATCTGCTCCAAATGTAATGCAATAACTCAGCACAGTTTTCAGTGCTGTTTTATATACAGGTGCAGTATGGCATTGAGAGGACAGCCCCTTTTTCTCCTTTCAAAGTCCAGTGGACTTCCCTAAAGGAATACTAAAGAGTCTGCCACTGTAGAAGCCAAAACTCCTGCTAAAATATCACATATGCACACACAAAGAGAGTGTCTCCCAATACTGGATTTAAAATTTAACTCTTCTGGCAGTAACAGCAGTGGGAACAACCTCTATCAATCACCTCTGCAACTGGATGTTTACCAGAACTCTGTTTAGACATCTCAAGTATGCATTCATGCTTCCGTAACTGTCTTCAAAGGGATTAACCATTAGCCATAAGACATGGCATGTGGTTGACTCAGGGGTGAAATAAAAGCTGTTAATGCAGGAGAAAGGCATTGAGCAAGGCTCAGCCTGAGTCCAAGTCTGAATGCCAAGCCCAAACTGCCTGACCTGGATTCCCCCTGCTTACAGAGGTGGAAGGACCATCAGCTCATAAAACCTGAGAAAGACAAGCACAGAGGGAACGAGGAAAGGCTCCTGAGTGAAATGTCATCTTTCACTTCCTCCCTGACCTGTGAAGCCTGTGGACTCTGTCAGGGCTTGGAGTCATGGAATAGCCCACAGTGAACAAACTACATGACATGGTCAATTTCTCCCCGAATCCAATGCTCCCAAAGAAAATTACGTAACCAGAAATGCAAAACCAGACACTAGTGGTATTCTGTGCACAAATAAAACTCTACCGGTCCTCAGACAGGAGGTTACATTAAAGATCCCTATCTGTCCCTTATAAATACGTTGCTTTATTTTCACTTTATTGTTTTTTTCTCCATTAACTAAAATAGAGCAGATGGTAAGGACAGGAGGGAGGACAGATGGATGGAAAGGAGGAAGAGAAAAAAAAAAGGGAAGAAGGAGGGAGAGTGAAAGGGAAAGATGCAAAGATGGAGAAAAGAAGGAAGGGAGGAAGAAAAGGACAGAGAGTGAGGTGTGGAAGGACGACAGTAGGACAAGTGGATGGGAAGGAGAAAGGGAGGAAAGAAGGGAGGGAGAAAAAGAAGAAGGAAAGGAAGAAGGAAGGAAAAATAAAAGAAGGAAAAGAGGAGAAAAGCATACTTATGAACATCCCTGTGACCTTACACTGGATGCATTGATAATTGAAGAGTGAAGTGTTTGCCAGGACCACAGCTTCTTGTATCAGTTTACCTGCACATCCACTAAGCCTCAGCACAACCTGGCAGCCCCTACCCCACCTGCGTTTTCAGGAGACGGCTTTTCAAGTTGCCATCCTCGCATCACCCTCGGACACTGGTGAAGCCCCCACAGAGCCGAAAGATATCCTCCTCAGTCTCCCACACGCCTCGGCCCAACACCCCGCAGCTCCGGGGCAGCGGACAGCTGCCACCACACCGCGCCCGTGCTCTGACCGAGGAGGAGAACGTGCGGGGGGCCGGAGCTCCGCATCCCGTACCCGCCGCAGGTCTCCGCGGGCGGCAGCGCGCTCCCGCCGCACCCTCTCGCGGCCGCCGCCGGCAGCGGCACCAGCACGGGCAGCGGCACCGCTCCTCCAGACAGACCCCTTCCCTTCCCTTCAGGTCACCAACAGGTACACACACACACACACATATATATATATATATATATATATATGATTTTCTCCTCTTTCACTACGGCTTCGGATACAGAGCAGCGCTTCCACAGGTGCCGGCGTGAGCACGACGTGCGAGCGCCGCAGTGCCGACACCGGCTTCCTCTCTCGCCGCTGTGCCCCCCCAGCCCCGGCCCCGCGCTGCGCGCCGCCTCCAGCCGCGGCACCGGCACCGTAACTCTTCAGACGCAAGGCTCTCACTGTAAATTTACTCGGGCTGGAAGAAGCCTCCCCCCCTCTCCCCGCCCCCGCCGACCCCAGGACTCCGGGTATTTGAGGGAGCAAGTGAGGGTTAACCGAAACATTTCGAGCACATTCAAGCGGTTCTTTGTACAGCTAGAATGACTCACACAAAATATTGACACTTGGTTTGTTTTCTTGTATCATAACGGAACATGATAAACTATCAGTACTGTTAAAGGCACATTCACTCTTGTTACTTTTGGAATGTTAACAAAACACTGATTTGGTAAGAATTCATAGCATTTCCAGAGCTTCTGACACCCTGTGACATGATTGTTCTTCACTGTTTTGCTCTTGGTCATAAGTACCTGTCTCGAAGGACTGTCAGATGCTTATGGGTAGATTAAGATGGGAGGCGGGGGAAGGGAGATGCTTGGAATAAAGTTTTCCATCGTTCAGGACTCAGCTCACCCTTACTTACAAAATAATGAACTGCCACTTTGGTGCCTAAAGTAGAATCTGTTGTTAGGAATGTTCAGTAGCTCCTCTGATCTTTTTGTGTCTAGATGTTCATGAATCTAGCAGCCAAATTTTTCTTGAAAACCCAGTGACTTTGAGGCAGTAGATAAGATGAAAAGTGAGCTGCCACAAACAGTGAGTACTGAAATCTTCCAAAAATTCGGCTGCAAACAAGGTTTTTTTACTAATGAGACCTGTTTCAAACTGGTTTACTTTTTCTTTCTTTCTTTTTTTTTTTTTAACTTTCTCGGTTTAAAAAATCCGCGAAACTCACCACTGCAAAACTCACCATTGAAACTTCCAGAAATCCAAGAAACCCACCATTGCAAATACACAAACTCAGATTTGAGTGTCAGCTCACAAGCTTTGTCAGGGATTAATGTTCTAAAATCCTTGCATAGCTTAGTAGATCTTGGCATTTCTATACCCAAGATAAAAAGTTTTTTCAGCCTTCCCCAGATATCAATATTTGCACAAAGTTCAAAACTGTTTCTGTATTTATTTCACAGGGGGGGATGTCTTTCTATACACATGCGGTATTTACTGGACACCTGTACTGGTATGCCCTCACAATTTTGTTTGCATTCCCATGGCTACAGTCAAGTAGTACTTGTAGTGTTAAGTCAAAAAAGTTGAATGGTGACTAATCTCATTTATTCACAAAACATGAACACACTCGCATGCTTTTTAAAGGATTCATTCTCAAAATTGCTCTGAAGATTGTGTGGAATGTTTGGAACATTCAGGCATTGCACAGAGGTGGAGAGGCTTTCCTCCCAGAAAAATGTACGGGCATACCAGCGGCACATAAATATTTTGGCCTGGAAACATCAGGAGAAGTTGTCACTCCTTCTAAGAAATGGCTTTCTTCTAGAGTTGGACAAGTTTTACTAGAAATCATAGCTTTCATTTCGTCTTCAAGGGTCATGCTTTCAATTATTGCTAAAATATTGACCTGTCTTCTGACCTCTCTTTATGAATATTGAGTATCAATTTAAACATTAAGCATCAGATTGAGGTCTAGCCCTCCCAGCCAAGCCCTGACCTGCAACTGGGTCCTAAATATGATCAAAACCATTTCTTTGTCCATCCACCAAGCCTTCAGGCTGCATTTAAAGGTGATGCTCAGTCACACTCATCTCATCTGGACTTCGTGCCATTTATTTTGTCATGCAGTCTCAAAGCTCTGGCATTTTACCCAAGTCTAAATGAAATTTCTCACCAAGAGATACATACTTCCTATGTTGATGATCACAACCTCCCCTCCTTGGGCTATGGAAGTACTGATGTGTTCAGAACAATGATGCTGAGATCACCTCACTGAAATGATGATTGGGACCTATCTTTGCTGCTCTTTCCTCTTCCTCTCCCCACCAGATTTGCCTTTCTGCACCAGATCCATGCACAGCATTGTTACCACTGCTACTGAGCTAGAGAGTGGCTGACAAAACCAGAGAGTTCATTGCTCTGACAGCACATAGTCTTGGCACCTATCAAGGTGTTTTTCTCAGAAATGCTTCATGTCTTCTCTCACTTTCTCCTTTCAAACCCAGCAGCCTCTCCCTCATCTTCTCTGCTAAGCAGAAACCACCTGAAGACTCACATTCCCCACAATGTCTGCAAACACTTGACAAAGGCTTGAGTAGATGAAATGCTGGTGCACCACCTTATATACCAAAACACAGCTCATTCACAGAGAGGGTTTTCCTGGGGTAATTCCTTTCTCTCAGTTGACTAGCACCGCTTTTGTGGTCCAACACCAAGGTTGGGCTGGAGGAAGGTTCAAGGGCTGACACAGTGGGCTCAGTCTCCCTCCCAAAACAGCACCCTGAGTCAATAGCAGGGCCTCTTTGAGGGGAAAGTCAGGAGCCCTTGTTTCACAACCTCAGCTTCCCTGTGTTAGGTTTCTCTACTCAGTCAGGATGTATTTTCAGTGTACTGGGGATGCCCAAGGAAGTCCTCTTGTTGCTTTTGTGAAGCCTATCTGCAGGCTCAGTTGGCATAGCAATTAGGTGAAATCTCTTGCAGAAAAACTAAGCTTCTGTCGATTTGTATTACTCTCTCCTCAGTTTTTCACATTTCTCCTATTTATCACAGCCCAGAGTGCCCTGCTGAAGGAAGATCTGGACTTGACACAAACCAGACAGAATCAGTTTGCTATAGACCACTTGAAGTGAAGGGAAAAATGTTGTACATAATTTAAGTGACAAAGAAACCATAGCAATGTGGACCTCCCCAGACTTTTGTAACTGAACCCAGATTTCACCTGGGCAATGGAAAACACGAGATGTGTTTGGGTTTTTTTCTGATACCACTGTGCAGCTGAGCAGAGGAGGCCAAACATGCCCAGTATTTTTTTTCACAAACTCCTTAACTTTCTTCTCCAACAGTAATTCTGGAGTTCCCAGAAAAGTTATGACAGTATATAGTAAAGAAACATTTTCTCATACACTTTTTTCCAAATAAGAAAGTGGATTCTCACCCTGGTGTCAAGTTGACAGTAAGACAATGGTTCTAGACCCAAGATTGAAGTGACATGTGATATAATTTGACAGGCAAAAGCAGACTAAGCTGAGAGAAGCAACAATAAGAAAAAACAGCACTAAACCAAATATTCAAGATCTGCTAAGGTATTCCGTGCTAATGCACATATATTGAGACTGGTAATTAACTTCAAGCCATTGTTTTTCATATGGAGGGGAGACCGTGAGCTGATGCCGACTACTGACAGAGGAGAACACACTAGAGAAGATGATGATTCCTGACATAACTACATTTAAGAAAGCAGGTAACTAAAAAGCAAATCTGTTTCACGACCTCTCAGACTGCACATCAACTAATCATCAAGTACATTGCAAAACAGGAGAAATCATACTTCCAGCAAAGCCAGAAGGTATTCATGTCATCCCTAGGTAAATAGTGTTAATCAACATGTGTAGCCTAGTCATTAAATCAAGCTCCAATATGCTTGAACAGAAAGAGTAAAAGCCCTTTGCATGAAATGTAAAACTGTTCTCTTGCTACATTTTACATTAACTGAATTTTCTGCTCCTTCTCTTATATCATTCTGCTTCTAACTAACCCTCAAACCAGAAAATATCCTTAAGTAACAGATCAGATAAAATTTCTAAATATAACATTGCAATATGACATTATTTGATTGTGAGTCAAGTGTACAGTGATGTCTTATGCTATATTTCATTCTCCTATTAGATATTGTACCTGCAAAAATTACTAGCTACACTTGCCCCATACACTCATCCTGAAAGAAGTGGGATTTTACTTACATAAGTTAGTTAGAAGAATGCTCAGCTCTTGCCCACACAGGAAACATTTGACTAGTAATGTCAGGCATGGATGAAGACGGTACACTTTCATAGCAACAAAAACATACTGGCAATTCAGAGAACTGAGGTAAGCATTTGCAGAAAAAATGGCTTTTTCTTCTTCAAACGCTAATATATTTTGGCTTAGCAGGGACATGTGTCCTCTGGAGTTTTAGTATAGCCTTAGGAGCTCTGCATGATCCAAGCCCTGCCTTGGTGAACCTCAATTTACACAGGCCACTTTGCAGAATTTCAGACAAAACCTTTGCCATGGCAGACATGATCTGACCACAGCACCAGATGCAGGGAATAAATACATATGGATACCTAAACCTTAGGTGATATATACCTGCTTGGATCCTCAAGACTGTTATTCTGTCTCCTCCCCATCAGAGAAAGACCGTTTTCCCAAAACTCTCTGCCTGGAACAGAATCAGCTTGGTTGGATTACCCAGAAATTGTCTCCACTGGTTCACAGCTCCTTTCCCCACTCCCTCAGCACTGGTGCAAGTGCCCAGCCCAGCTTTCTGAGACTGTCCCAGCTCCTCCAGTGCAGCAACCCAGCTTCACTGGAGATGGAAAACTGTCCACAGAGTTGGAAAAAGAAGCCGTTCTACAAGAATGGGATGGGACACTATGGGATTCTGTGGTCTGCACGGTCAGAAAATGTTCTTCCTTTACGCTTCCTCAAAAGAACAAATCCTCTAACATTTCACTGTCCTCCTGTTTGCTATATCAACCACAAAACCAAACAAAAAACCCCCAAACACTTCAAACAGCCTAGCTGTCATGGGTAAGTTTGCCAGAGGTTTTAATGTTCTGAGAGGCAATGTTTGCAAGCAAAGTGACAAAAAAGCAGTAGAGTGAGAGCAAAAGAAGGTCATCATAAGGAGAGTTAGTCCATAACTTGGCATAACAGGGGAAATATCCCCCTACTGTACCTGAAACTCATTTACACCCACAGCTGAGCAGAAGCTGGGTGAGCTGTGTCTTGAAGAGACACAGAGAAGAGGATAGATTGGGCAGTGCTAGTCTGCAAAGATTATTAGCCCAAAGGGATACCTGCTGCTGCTGAATCACATGCGCTCCCTGAGGGCTGATGATTAAGGTCTAGAGCAGTATCATGTTGGCCATGATGCACTAAGCAAAATTAATGGTGGTATATTTAGAAAGTTTCACCCTTATGGGCTTTCTGTTTATTTGGCTGTTTAGAGGGGAGGGGGGGAAAAAAACATCCGAAGGGGAGGAAAAAACCCAAAATTAAAAAAGTGCGCCCAAATCAGGCAACTGACTCTGCTTTTCCAAGCTTCTTTTAAAGCAGTTTTCCACAAAGAACAAAGAATTCAAATACATAAACCATCCGATAACTCCGGTTACACACTGCTGCTGTAAAAGCTATGTGCATTTGCGTGTACCCCCAGACTTTTTGATAAACTAGGTGTCATGACATGAGCTCTCTAGGAAAAGCATCATGTGTCTGTACAGCACTAGAGAGTCTTGATCTTGACTGGGGCGTTTGAGCGATACAAACAGCTAACCGCGGCCAGCACTCTCAGCTGCGACCCTACCTTCGGGCTGATCCACAGAGTCTTGCCTCTGTGGACACTCAAAAAGGACAAGGGTGTCAGTGCCACGTAACCTTGTGCTCGATACTATGGAGGCATAAGAGGAACAACACGTGCTCTCTGTTCATCCCTGAGTAAATAGCTGCAAGTTTAGACAAAATGCCCCGCAGGAAAAGTTTGCCATCTGTGCAAGTCAGCTAAGTGATTTCTGGGGAAAGGAAAGGACAGAAGACGTGTTTTGTAACAGGAAAGATAGCCCCACGCCCTCCAAATAAGACGAGAGAAAAAGAAGAAATTAGAAAAAAAAAAAAAAAAAAAGAGAAGAAAAAGAAAGCAACAGCTGGCCGAGAGCCGCTCAGGGTTTTGGGGCCGGTGGGAGGGAGAACGCCAGACCGGCCCGCGGTCAGGCAGCCGAGAGGCTCCCGGCAGCGCCGCCGCCTCCGCTGCTCCGCGGGGTCGAGCAGCTCGGCGAGCAGCAGCCGCGGGGCGCGCAGCTCCGCGGGGTCGGGCCGGGCCGGAGGTGGCGGACGCCGGAGAGGAGCCCGTTTCGTGAGGCCCTGCGGGTACGGGAATAGCGCGGTGGGTCCGAGCAAGGGCGGCCCCCGCACCTGCCGACGGGCTTACCTGTGGCAGACCCGGTCGCCTCGCCCTCCTCCGGCGGACCGGACTTCTTGCCGGGCCCTTTGCCTTTCCTCCCCTTCCTCCCGTTGCCCTCTTTTTTCTTCTCGGCCATCCCGGCTCTGGCTGCCACCGCGCTCCCCGCCGCCGCCGTCCCCGCGGCTGCCCCCTCCGCCGCCGCTGCCGCCGCTGTCGGCTCCCGGAGCGTCCGACGCTCCAGCATCGCTCTTGCCCGCCGCCGTCGCCTGGTACTTGGAGCAGCGAGGTCCTTGGAAGTTTTAGGAAACTCCTCTCCGGGCTTTTTTTTTTTTCCCTTTACCCCCTCCCTTCTCCTCCACCCCCTTTCCCCTCCCTCCCCCCCTTTTTTTTTTTTCTTTTCCCTTTCTCCTTTCTTTCCTAATAATAATAAACTCCAGCCCACATACACACCCCCTCGGCACACGCCTTACTAATGCCCGCCCCGGGCACCGCACGCTTGCTCTCGGGAGGAGCCTGCACGGCCCCAGGGTGTGGGGCCGCCCCGGTCGCGGCCCCAGCCCCGGGGAGGGCGCAGGCACAGGCGGGGCAGGGCAGGGCAGGGCAGGACGCGGAGCGGGGCGGGGGGGGCAGTGGCAGCCTGGTGCCGCCCCGCCGATCGTCAAAGCCCGTGGCTCGTCGCGGACGCGGGTGGCTTTGCTGCCGTACGACCTGCGGGTACACAGCGGGAGCTCTCCCAGGGACCGCGAGTGACCCCGGTGCGGGGTCAGGGCTGGGAGAAAACGAGAGGCGGGCGCGGCTGCAGCGGGTCCTCAGGGTGCTTGGGTGCTCCCATTTTACACATCTGCTTGAACCCCGGCTTCCTGCGGGGTTACCAGCCGTGCCGCTCCACACAACCAACCCCCCTCCCCCTCAGGCGGTCGCGGATGCTCAAGGGAAGGAGAATTTGCAAAGCTAGCGTGCACTCCCGCACCTGTGCTTTGCAAGGGGATCCTGACCCCAGGGAGGTCGCGCTTACGGTACGCGTTCTCTTACTTCTTGTATCCTCTCACGGGTCTGACCCCAGAGCCACCAGTTCTCACAGCTGAGACTTGGCCAGGTAGAGTTTTGCTGCAGTTGGTCCGTGAAACCACACCAGATGCAGCCGTACCCAAGACAGCTCTAAAGTAACCGGTACCAGTGTAAATATGCCATGCTGAACTCCGCCGTCTTACAGAAAAGTCCTAGAATCTGTCTATGTAGTTGACCAGCTAACTGGAGCCATATTCCACACAGAAAACTCTTAGCTGTCGGTGGTACACAACTAGATGGGAAACACAATACACCGGGGAGTTGCAGAAGGGTTCCCCACACACTATTTGAAATCTCACAATAGAAGGTTTTCCCTGTATGCCTAGAAAGGTCGCACAACATGGAAAGACAGGAGATCAGAGCCTAAAACTAGGATTGCTACTTAGCAGTTCTTCGTGATTCCTCCTTGAGGACACTATTTCACATGTCCCTTAGGCTGCAAGAACATTTACAATGATCACCCAGGCACTAAAGATGCTATAGAACTGTTTTTCAGCATTTCTTGATTGAAAACATTAAAAAAAATCCTCCTGAGTCAGGCCCAAAAACAAAAGCCAAGACACTCCAAACCCAATATACAGCGAATCCCTCATCTTCTGTGGCTGAAAGTTTTAGGTCTCATTTTCAGGGTTCAGTTTGGTTTTGTTTTTGTTTTTTTTTTTCAAGATTCTTTCCTGGAGCAAGAAGGGTTTGATGAAAGCAATGGTTCTCCAGTGATACTGGGTTTTCAGCATTTTGACTTTGAAAAAAAAAAAAAAAGGAATAAACCCCCAACGCCTGTGTTGGTTCTGTTTCTGTGGTAAAATGAGAGGAGTGAACCACGACGAGTGTGAAACAATAAGGCACAAAGCCCCCTAAAACAGACTTCCTAAGTGTCCTGGTGATACAGCATCAGTGAACAAATGAAGACGTGGGTACAATTCCTGACCAAAAAAAAAGTTACAGAAGATGCCTGCCGCACGGGGCATTTGAGCGACATTTTGGGTGTCTTGATACACGGCGTTATGACATCCTTTCTCCCATCTACTGAGACGAAAATGAGGGAATAAGCCCCAGGCAGGGCGGGGAGAGAAAGCAGATCTCCCGGAAGAACAGCTGGCTGCGGATGCGGAGGCACCGCTGGTGGCAGTAGCTCGGTTTTTCCTTAAGGGGTCACTACTCAGCAAGGAGGGAGCCAGCTCCCGGCAAAATCTAAGGGGCTGAGCTGGGTAACAAAGTGTACTTTTAAGAAACCTCGACATGATCTGGTTTTCTGCGAAATCCGAATGCTCGGGGTAAACATTTACCTTCACGCTGTGTTCATCAGGGTCAGACCGTCATTCCGGGGAGCTGTCAGCTCTGAGGTGCTGCCAGCAGGACACAGGGTGGACCTCCACTAAAGACTCTCTGAGAATGTGATACTGTGAGGAGCCCCTCAGGAGCCCAGGACGCGTTAAAAATAAAAGCCTAAAAATGAAACGCCAGATTTCTGACTGCCTGGTGCATTCTCTGTCAGGAATGGGAAATTTCTTGGGAAAACATATGAGAAATCTGCCCCAGAAGTAAGGCTATTATTCTCAGAAGAATGCTTATCGTTCATTTTAGCCAATATGTCATAGATCTGCAGCAAAAGGGTGTGATTTACTCCTGTATACACTGATGAGAAAGAAGGAGGTATGGCTTATAGCACCTAAGTCTCTTCTCCTTTGCCATTGCCTGCTGTGAGGTACTTCACCAGAGTGGGTAACAGCTAGTTTAATATCACGTTAAGCTGTTTACCCCACGTAGTTGCAGTACTGTGGTAGAGAGTGGGCTTGTCAGAGATGGGTCAGAAAATGCAGAAAATGCCCCAGCCTTTTTTTGAGCTGCTACAGCACAGTCCGGTCTACCGATCTCAAAGCACTTCATCAGTTCCCAAATCCAAGGACTCCTTTCGACTTCTTGAAGCAGAGAGATACAACCACTTATATCATTTTGGTGGAGTAGGAAGCATAGCTCAGACATGTTGTGCAATCTCCCAGAACTTACACAGCTACCTGAGGAACAGAAGTCAAACTTCCACATGCATCTTTTCCTCATAGGTCAGGTAGAGGAGAGCTGCTCACTTGGCACCAACGCAGAGGTAGAGACGGTATATGAAGTTTTTACTCATTCATCTCCTTTCTCTCTCCATGTCAACTTCTTCAGCATAAATATTAAGGTCTGCCTATGCCCTAACTCATCTGGCTGTTGGTAGCCTGCCTACTCTCACCTTTGCACTTTGGGGAAATTTCTACCTCACGCAAAGTGAATGCAGGATGCTGCTAAGTCTGAGTTTTCACTCATATAAACATGTCTGAAAAATGCAATGCAGGGAAAAAGAGACAGACCAGTAAATAAAAATAAATAAATATGCTCCAGCCCAACAAACAGCTGAATAAAACTTCAGCAGTCTGATTTGATTTTACCTCTATGTTCATTTTTGCAGATGCACTGGCCATACGAAAGGGGTTTAATTGCAGCTACTTTCAGACTCCAAGACCTTACCAAGAGAGTATAAAGTGTTCTAAGAGTTTTTCTTTCTTTTTTTTTTTTCTTACGGAATATGTACTCTTTTAATAAATTCCCCTCCTGAATTAATAAAGTTCATGGTTTAAACCGATTGTCAGTCTTCTCTTAAACTGAGGTCTGATCCAATTTCTCTTCTCCATTTACTGCTCCTTCAAAACCCATGAAGGCAAGTGGGAAGACAATAAACATCAAAACTGCTTGTTGCTACTCCACTGGAGTCAAGAAAAGAGTAAGAAACATCAGCATAGTTAGAATTAAATTGTAAAGATGCATCCTAACCATAACTGTGAATAAAATACATTATTATCTGAAATCACACTTGAAATTTCGTCAGCAGCTAAGCACTAAGTCTTTGACATCTACTCAGTTGAGTGAGGACAACAGTAGCTTTTGTTCTGCTGACATTTTGAAGATGCAAATCTTGATTACACAAAAGTATCCTAACAGTGGTTTAAAGGTCGTGCTGACCAGACCAACATCTTCAGCAACAGCGGCAATCGTGACAGGTGATGACGTCCCACTAATGTCTCTCTTCAGGAAATGGCACATTTCAGAGTTGTTTGTACATGTGTCTGTATACATATGTTGCTACAAACAAGACCTGATAGCCTCCAATTTACCAACAATTTTTACAGACTCAATTTGTGAAAGTTCAGTAAACTGTCTAGAGATAAGTGGATACTTTAACATTTACTCTTTCAGAACTTTTTAGATCATCTATTCACAACTGCTAGCCCCATTTATGTGCAAGACATCAATACTGTTTGGTGTGGGATGATCGAAAACATTTTCATGTAGTTAATAGGCATAAGCTTTATCTTCTTCAAAAACATACCAGGTCAAAGTTTCTACAGGCTACTAAACTCCTGAAAAACATTACTAGTTATAACCAAGGATATTGATGTCTGAAAATAAACTATGTGAAAAGGCATGGAAAGTAAACATTTATTAAGAGGAATAATTTTGGTATCCTTTGTTTGAATTCAAACTCTTCCAGTGCCAGCTGTACTCTCACTTCACTGGTGTGACTCCACTGATCAGTGTTCAGTCCACACACCTCATGGAAATGAATCCATATTACTTTTTAAAGTGTATATTGAAACTTTATTGAATTTCTGGTTAGATATTCTCATTCAGGACTAAAAAAAATCTGAAATTTAATTCAGACCAATTCACTTAGTAAGGTAATGAAGTCTAACCACATTAAAAGCACCTTTGATTAAAAAAGCCAAAACAGAACTTTAATGTGGTTTAAAAAATTCAAGTTAAATGCATATCTGTTTTTGACCCAGGTTTGGTTTCCTTATTGTGGGCAAGACTTTAGTGACCAAGCATGATAATCCTCACAGGTGCTCTCAAAAGGGACCAACAGACCTTTCAACTTAGACTGTAAATCTATGGTTCATCTATGTCCGATCACAGCCAGAACACATGCCTTACCTCTGTGGTGACATGTCTCAGAAGGGATGCTGGTAATGACCACATTCAAGCCTGCACCCACACGATTAACAAACTCAAAATGCACTCTGACTGGTGGGTTTGGTAAAGCTATTTCTATCTCTGAACCACTGAGCTGCAGAGGTATGTTTATATCTCGTATGGTCTTTTCCACCATGACAGCGGTGAAATTGTGGCCTCTGTACTTCCCTGTAATATCTCCCCCTCTGCAGCAACAAACTAGCCAGTCCTGCAGTAAACTGACTGAGAGCACAGACACCAGCCTGCAGCCCTGAGCAAAAATGATGGTCTCAGCAGGGTGCAGTTAACCAAGGTGAACTATCATCCCAGTGTCCCTGACCAAATCACTTGGCTAGTCTGGTGGGTACCGAAGAGTTCCTCTTCATGCTCTCTTTGCTATACAGGCTCTGTGAAGAAAACAGCTCCCCCTTGGAGTCAGCCAGAGCAGCACTTGCATGCCAGTCTGTTTTGCCTGCACTGCTACCCACAGTTGTTAAAGCCTTCTTTGTTGCATGCAATGTTCAAGGCATCTCTTCTTCAAAACACCCCTGTGGTCATGTGGCAGACAGATCACAGAATGGTTTGGGTTGGAAGGGACTTCAGAGGTCATCTAGTTCCAATCCCCCTGCCATGGGCAGGAACACCCTCCATTAGACCAAGTTGCCCAGAGCATCATCCCACCTGGCCTTGAACACTTCTAGGGAGGGGGCAGCTACAGCTTCTCTGGACAATGCATTCCAGTGCCTCACCACCCTCACTGGGAATAATTTCTTCCTAGTATCTAATCTAAATATACTCTCCTTCAGCTTAAGGCCATTACCCCTGTTCTGTCATTCCATGCCCTTGTCAACAGTCCCTCTCCAGCTTTCTTCTAGGCCCCCTTAAGTACCATGAGGCAAAGCTACTAGCCTCTTTCTTTATAGAAGGGGAAAATGAGTTAGAACTGAGATGGGTTTAGATCCAACAGCTCTCAGATTTGTAGCTCCAAACTCTAATGATCAAAACAGCATCCTGAATTAGGCACACAAGCTGCACATTCAGAGCCTGAGGAGGGTTCAGTGCCTGATGCCGGCTAAGCAAGAAACTAGCCAAATGTCTTGGTGTTCATCAACAAGATGTCTTGTTGAATGTTTAGGAGGCTTTCAACCTCATGCTGCAGGGGGGTGCATTCACAGCCCCAGAGTGAAAAAAAACCACCAGGGAAAAAAAAAAGGAGATGCTATTTGAAGATGATTGTGACAAGGACAGACTCTCCCCCCTGTCTGTGCCCAGTGTTGGGAAATGTCCTCTCCCCAAAACAAGGAAAGTTGAAATAGGATCTTTCATCCATCTGAAGAAATGCAAGTGCACACCTCTCAGGAGTTAGACAAGCTTTTAGGCACCCTGGCCAAAAATCTTTGGACTGGTGAAACACTTAGGAGAGTGGGAACTGGAATTGAGATCCTCTCTTTCACATAAGCACTACCATGTTTTCTTTCTCTCTGGCCCAGTATGTGGTGGGACAACTATGACTGGACCAACTGAGGGTATCCTTTCTTATCTGAGTGTACCAACAAGTCTAGCCCCCTAGGCCAGATACGCACATGTACATTTTTGTGTGTGTGTGTGTGTATTTCATTGAGGCCTCAGCTGAATGTCTTGCTGTTAAATGCAGAAATTGTTTGGATTCATGTTGTCATTAATATACAAAATGAAGGATGAGACTTCCCCCATGCACATACCTCACCACATATGTATACACACACACACATGCAGATACACACACACACATACAGATACACACACACACATCCACAGCTAATTCAGAACTTCGGTGGTTCAACTGCAGCTTTTGTTGCCCATGAAAAGCAGTTAGATGAGCAGCAGTAAACAAAAATATATTGCATGTGGGGAGAAGATTCTCCCTGTGTGGGCTTTTTCTTCTCCGTAACTCTTCTTATTTAAGTCCTAAGCAAAAATGAATAAATAGTGTTAGAAAGGATATACAGTCACTCCAGCTTTGTTTTAAGGTCTTTCATTCAGCAAGATAATTAAGATATGTCTGATTAAAATGTGAACCTGGGGTACGATTCCCTGCTGTGACTTATCTGTGTACCTGTGTAAGAAATATACATCTATAGCTAGCCAGTCTTGACTGTTTAGCTCAGGCTGTAAAAATGTGTATGATTATTTGCGGTATCCCTGGTTAAATCCCTGATTTAGTAGATGTCATGTTAAGCACAGCAGTATTTCTGTGTCAACTCCTTTGATCAAAACCAGGCACAGATTTAGGACCTTTCAGAAAAGGTTTTGGGAAAGATTGTTCTTTAAGAAAGTTTTCATACCCTTTCCTTTCCAAATAAGTGAAACTTTGAGTAAAATGTGTCTGACATGCCATTCCTCCTATCAAAGTTTCTCAGCTGCAGCCTTCACTGAGAATTTTCTATGAGTAATAAGTTGTTTTCACTGAGTTGTTTCAGAAAGTTGCATGCACTTCCCATCACATCCAAGCAGAAGATAATTTTGGTAGGCTTGCCTCAAAAAGAGAAATATGCTGTGCAGGGGTATCATTTCATGCTGTGAAATAAGGATTGAAGCGAAAGGTTAAATAGGAAACTAGTCATGTGGTAAATTAAAGCCCAGGGAAATCCAGATATTTCAAGCCTCAAAAAATAACATTTTGAAATTGCAGTGCACTGGTGGGTGGGGTGGAGGTGGGGTGTTACCTGCAGATAGGCCTGAGCAAAAACCGTGTATGTGTCTGTCTTCAGCCCTGCCAACTACCGAGGAGGAAAAGTGCACCCCAAATACACCTGCACACTCTGCAGTTACCTTAAGAACAGGGTACCTGGCTGACAGACAGCAGTTAGGAGCATAAATCCGGAAAATTGCTCTCTACATGCCCAGTTCTTGAAATCTGCTGTAGAAGCCTGCTCCTGGCCATTGCCCGAAAACGGGTATTAAGCTGGATGGGACTTGAGTTTGACCTAGTATGACCTGTTCTGTGTTCTTTTGCTTTGCATGCAATTCGACAAGTGCCTAAGGTTTCAGGTTAGCATGAGACTTCATCTTGTTTCCAAAAGCAATTGGTGACTTCAGTGATCGGTAAGTGAGCTCTGTTTGTTTCAGAGTTGTTTGTACGAACTTGTTCCTTCTTTCCAGATTAATTACTTTCCACTTTTTAAACAAGTGTAGAGACACGATGCAAAGCCCTGCTGCCTTATCCTTATGCCATAGTTAGGATTGCTGGACCCCCATAGTCACCCTCTCCTACTCCCTCATTTTGGGGTGTCAGAAATTGCCAAGTCAATCACCTGTTAAAAAAGCCACGGAAAAGTTAAAATTGCATTTCAAAAAGATCTTACTTTTTAATTTTGACAGCTTTTTAGAAACATGAATTAATGTATTATGGGTTGCTTGGTGGTGGGGTGGGAAATTTGAATTCAGCATAAAATATTGGACAATGGGCTAAATATGACTTTGTATGGTAAAAGACGTGTTAAGGAAGGTGGTGAAGATAGTGTGTAAGTTGAAGAAAAATCCAGAGGTCACATCCCCAAGGGTGGAAAAATAGTATGGGTCTTTTGAAGTCTATGGAAGAAGTGTTTTGCATGTCTGAAAATCTGGCCCTAACACATTGGGACTATTTCCAGATAAGCCTTAGTTTAAAATATAGAGAGAGCAAACAGTTTTGCTGTTTGGTGACTAATTCCTCCCTTTTAGAAGGAAGTCCTAATAGGGAGTCAAGCTGTAGATCCTCAGCTCTATAATGACTCTGATGTAATCAGGCTGGTGTGACTTCCTCTGTGGATAAAACTTTTTGTGAAATACACTTTAGACAGAATTCTGGGGAGATCTTCCCGTCATATACATGCACGCACACACACAATACAACTAAGGAGGTGCTGTGGGGCCACAGAGATGGCAGTTTACATAGTACTTTAGCACACTTGAAGACCTACATACATATATATTAAGGAGGGTTTTTTGTATCACTGAAAAATTTTTACAAGCTGGCTTGCCCTGGCTGCCAAGTTTCTGTGCTTGAAAATACCAGTATATGGGTACTACCCTCTGGGGCAAAGTTTTTGAAAAACCTTAATTAATCCTACCCCTAGGAAAACAATGCAGAACTCAGTTGTCAGGGAATAAAATGTGTAGTGCTTGTGTCACTAAATTCTTTCAAGTGGTTTTAATCGACTCATAAAACATCCAAAACTGAGCCGAGACAGGAACCCTATTAACCTAAGTGTACTGGTCCTATACAGCTTGCTAGTAAAGCACCAAAGGTTGTGGGATCACCTCACCAAGCAGAGAAAGAATATATTTTAATGGCAATTCCTCCTGCAAACTTGTCCATGAGTTAAAATCAACAGTGAATGTGATACTCTGGAAGCTCAGACCTTTGTTCACGATTAACCCACAGAAAGACTCCAGCCGCATCAGCTACAAGGGAAGATATGAACATGCTGTTTGATAATTCGATTGCTGCACGTACCTTGGTGCTGGCCCATTATGTAAACCCATTTAATCCTATGGTTTGCTCCTGAACTATTCACCACAGCTGCCGTAGAGAAGTGAAGAGCCATCATCTCACCTATGTGGCTAGTCACCTAAATCACAAAGTTTATGTTCCAAGACAGGAAAGTAACCTTTATAACCAAACCCAGGATCTGAACTTAATAATGGAATTGAAAGCAGTCACTGCTCCCAGTGTATACTGACTTCGATTCCCCGTCAAGGGGTATTAACTATTCCTTCTTTTGCCAGGTTTCCTTATGCATCAGGTAAGTGACAGTCAGCCTCCCATTAGCATTCCCCAGTCTTGCACTTTAATCACATGACTATCTCTAGAGAAAAAGACTCTACAGCACAATCAAAGAGAATACAATCAACCAAATGATGATGTTTTGGCAAAAACCTGTCAGTGAAAACCTCTGAGGGATCAAAAGTGCCATGAAATATTCTGGGGTGAACTAGTAACTAATGTGTTCATATTGTGTGGTTGTACAACAGAACCCGTAGTAACAACATTTTGAACAGAGAATACAAAAAGAAGATATTTTTGTCAGAGTTACTCACAAGATATCTGTTTCCCAGGAACACTAAGCAATAAAACCTGAACAAACCAACTCCAGGGGATCTTGTGAGAATGAACAAGCAAGTCCTCCAAGAAAAGCATCCCTGGGAAACAAACACTTCTAATACAGTACATTAAAACTTAGAAAACAACCCTGCAGTCGCCTTCTCTCAAGTTATGACAAGTAACAGAAGTCTTTTCTTTCCATATTGCCAATACGCTGTTATGGCAAATATTGCCAATAACCTGTTAGCAGACAGTCAAACAGCATGTATCCAAAATTGAATTATTGGCCCACCAGAGAGACTGAATTGACTTGCAAACTAAATTCAGCTGTATGGGTTTCAGTGATGCAGGGCCATGTACACAGCAAAACAAATGAGAGGCATTTTACTCTCAGGTCATACTGCAAGGAAATTGGAAAAGAAAATATTGCTGTGAATGCAAAGCTCTGGGAGCACAATGGTAAACTGGGTATTTTGCTGGATTGCCTAATAAACCTACAGAACGACTCCTCAACAGGCTTGCTTGTGACAGGCAAGAAGAAAGAAAAAACAAAACCCAAAGCAGCATAAGAAAAATTCATGGAATTGTCAGGTGATTAAAGCCAGGCCTTTTAGTGTTGTCCCATAAGCATGAGCAAGAAATGGAACATGAGACGAAGGCAGGGAACAGGCAAGAATATTGGCAGGAAAGGGAGAATAGCACCAGCACTTCCCCACTTTGTGCTAGGGTCCTGAAATTGAGGCTGGCTGGTGCCACTGAACTGTCCCAGACCTCCCATTTCCCTGGGTGCAGGACGAACAACACTCAGCATGCCACATTGCCTGGCAGTTTCCCCACAAGCTCCTTTCAGCTTCTGGAGGTAGAACTGGAGTCCTTCAGAGTTAATGTCAGGAGAAAAAAAAAAAAGAAGTTTTGCCTCTGCTTCGGAAACACCTCACTAGAGCCTCTCTGTACAGACAGATACCATTGAACAAAGTGCAAAGTAATGGATGAAGAAATGTGCGTGGGCTGAATTGCAGTCTGCAATGGCAGATGGTCTAGCAGGTGCACGACTTGTCTACAGCAACAGGATGCAAAAGATATTAAAGAATCTGATGAAGTGTTTGATGTTCAGGGACACCTCAAGAAAATAGTAAGTCATGTTGATACGGATCCCAGTGTTCTGGCAAAAGTGAGTGAGTGACTGTCCCAAGTGAAGTGCTGAGAGCTAGAGGATAAGCTGAACTAGTTTAGAGAGAATAATTAGCTAGCAAGGGTGGCTGCAGTAACGTTAAAATAATTAGGGATGAGCAAAGTAATCAAATGCAAATGCTGGGGAAGGCAGGCCTAGTTTTTAAATGGCATTTTTCAGAACTTACCACAGTTTCTGAGGTAAACTAATGGCTTTGGCAGGCAGAAATGCACTGTGACTTCTCTTCGGGCAACCAAGTGAGTTCTCTAGCACCCAGTCTTACCCCACATACTGCAGCTTGAGCTGTCTAAGCCGTGGGTGCAATGAGGAGACTGGCTGGAGTCGCTGCTTTGCCAGCAAAGAGCATATAGATGCCCCCTAAAACCAGTGTTTGTGTCTGCCTGTTGGCATGTGAGTAGGTCAAACACATCTCCATTTTTGCATTGATAGAAGGAACTGGGGGTGAAGGTTCAATATCTCTGGGTGTCTGAAATGTTTTGGAGGAGGGTTCTGGCCCCTGTGGCCCCAGTGCACCTCTGTACAATGAGACATTTGCTCGAGGGGCAGAGCTTTCCTACCCCCATGTGCTTAGTTTTCTTTTAGGGTATTTTCAAAACTTTCATCTGCCTGTTATTTTGGACTGAAGTCCACAGTGGAACCTCTCATTTCTCCTATTTTCTTTAAGATCCTGAATATTCCTCCAGCAAATGTCTACCCTTGTATGTCCATTCATTCCAGTTTGTTAGTCTTGTCCCTTGGCCTTAAGACAGCTGTTCTGTTCTTCCTCATTCTGAAGAAAACCCCATTTCTCTCTCAGAGAGGAAATGCTCATGGCTTGGAAACTGAAGAGCCAACCGCTCAACCTCAGTCTGGAAGCTGCACCCACTCACCCAACAGAAAATGTGACCCAACCTTCAGACGTTGCATGTTATGTTTACCGGTTGTGGTTACATTTAAAGCAGTTTATCTTTGTTCTTCCCAAAAGAAAATGAGAAGAATTTACAGACAAGTTTAAACAAAGAGGTGGGATCTGAGTCAGTTTCTTCAGTCATCGGTGGTTTTACGTGGTCAATTAATTACTATTAACTCTAACATCCACGAATGCCTTCTGGTAACCACCAAGAAAATGACAGTGTTTACCTCCAAGAAATGTCATCCGTTCTTGAAAAGACTGCCAGCAGCACCATTCCCTTGGTTTAATTGGGATAATTCCTAGCTTTTAGGGCTCCATATAATGGCTCCCCATTGAACAGCGGTGGAAACACAAGTATGATGAGAAGCAGCAATTTGTTCAGGAAAGTACATCAAAGCAACAGCAGAATCATAAAGACACCAGATCTTCTAAATGCTGTTCCTGCAATCTGCAGAGCACCGTCTTATCTAAGATCTTTATTCAGCACAAAAACACTGTCTGTGCCTTTCAGGCTGTGTGTTGCTAGCAAAGTCAGGTGGTCCCAGTCTGCGATAGGATTCAGGACACACTCAACCCGCTCTGGTCTGTCTTTTTGCCAGGCTTTGCAGACAGGGAGCCCCATGAAGTGGTCCTACATGTAACATAACAGGCCACAGTCCACAGTCTTTTTGAAGCAATCTGGCCACACCAATGTAACCCTAAAGCGCCATATCTTTTGCTCACAGACATCAGTGAGAGAATTTTACTAAGGGCATTGCACCAGCAGCAGAAAAAGCCATTGATAGGAAGGGAAAAATGGCTGCAGTGAGGCTCATACTGTGCTGAACTAATCACATATCACCTTCAGAAAAGTTAGTGCTCTCTGAGATAGGTGAAACAGTGAAAACAGGTTTTCCCCCCTTTTCATGCTAGGTAGGACTTAGCAGGTACTAACCTCCAGTAGTGCCCAGAGGGTCAGTTTCTGACATGGGATGGCACCGGGTGACCTGCAGTGTAACAGCAATGCCAGTGTATGGGCTCACACCTTGTGTTGTAGCTATTCTCCTGTCTCTGAAACAGCGCTCATGGAGGATGACCATCACCATAATGCAGGCTATGGATGCCTGTACACACAGTGGGGATGGCTTGCCCTCTCCTTCCTGTTCTTCACATGCAGTCTCTCTCCCACAACCCTTCAATGCCTCTTGCCTTTCTTGGAGTGGATGTGCTCTAAAAGCTGTAGTTTGTGTGTTTGGGTAAATATGAGGCCCAAAGCAGCCAGCAGGACTGCAGAAAGAAAGGCATACAGAGACGCCATAGGATTTTCAGTTGGACAGAAAAAAGCCCAGAAAATTGGGGTTTTTTTGGCTGTAGTCCTTGTGCTATGACTGTGTCATGGACAAAGTGAGGCAAGTTTTGGAATGTGTTAGGCGAGACAACATGAGAGCAGGAATAGAAGAGCAGGAATGACTCCTGAAGTCAGCTTAGCTTAGCAGACAAAACACTGGAGTAGAGGTAAAGGGGTTGAAATATTAAAGAGAAAAAACTCTCCCTGACCTTTCTGGTTAGTGACAAGGTTTCAGTGGGTTATCCCCACTCAAGATGAGTTTCAAATAGATAGCTCTGCAAACATCAAGGCTCATGGTCCACTGAAATTGCAAACTCTGTGTTAGGAACTTTTGAGAATGGAAAAGAGAAGAGTAGAAAGAACATCTCTCTGCAAATTTTGGTTTGCAGTGACATTTTAAAAAACCTTATTCCATCCTTGTCCCCGCATCTGCTATGGGTGAAGTACAGAGAAGAGCAAGACAGATGGTTGAAGTCATGCAGTCTGGTGGATGTGGTGGAGTCCCATGCACTCCATGTAAGTGGAACATGGAAGGCATTTAGGGAATTAGTGAAGCAAGGAGCATCGGTAAAACCAGAAAGTGATAGTTTCAAACATAATACCCATTATTTTTAAACAGGAAAATGAGTACTTTTTCACACAGCATTTAGGTAATTACATTGTGGAGCTCCTTACACACAAGACATAGTGGATGGTAAAGGTTTACATGGAGTTCAAAACCAATCAAATTCATGCCCAAAAAGTGATTCAGGAAGCATTAAATCTAAATTCATACCCATGCTGCTCAAGTTCTTGGAAGCTGGGTAATCATTCTCAAAAATCTCCCTCTGCTGCCTGCTATGTTCTTACACTCTTACAACACTATGGGCTCTTGGCTTGTCTCAGGGGCAGGGTAGTGGGCTAGATGGTCTTGAGGTTTCAGCTAAGAAAGTTAAATTGATGCAAGCTATGTTCTCCATGTCCTTGTTTTTTCTATGACCCAGCTTGTCTTTTTTATTTTTCAGTTTGCAAATTCTATAGGGCAGGTTGATTTGTGTGGGGGAGGGGAGTGATTTTCTCGGCTCAAGATTCATTGGACCTCATACAGGCACCACATCCTGTTTGGGACCCCAGAAGAACAATGACAAACCAGAGGGGCTTCTGTTGCCCACTGGGTTAATGGGACTGGAGCATTGTCCTGAAAGGAGGGGTTGGTTCTGCTGGGAGCAGAAATGGCTTTGGGGCACCTGACAGCACCCTGGCAGTGCCTCACAGGAAGAGGAGCTGTAATGGACATAAGCTGAAGCTAGAGAGATTCATGGCAGCAACCAGGCAGTGCAACAGGACACACAGAGAGGCTTCTCCATCCTTGGAGGTTTTCAAGACCAAAGAAAAATGCCCTTACAAAGCCTTGAGTAAAGTTCCTTCTACAAAAGAGTCTCCATTTCTATTGAGCCCTCTGGGCCATAGATAATGAAAATGCTAATGAAATGCCATCAGTTCAGTGTGTAATTTCTTTTTCCTTCTGAAATATAGGTATGCAGGCCTTGGCATTTATACTCATGCGAAAACAGAGATTAACTTCAACTTACTGCATAGCAATAATTACCCTGTCCTAAGAAAGGAGAGTACATTAAATGTGACAAAAACAGAACAGGTTTTCAGCTGGTGCAAGTCAGTGCATCTTCGTCGAAGCCACAGACCACATGGAGTTTCACCCACTGAAAGTCTGCACACTAGGAACCTCAGTCCCTCACCTTTCCCCCCTGCTTATATCAGTGTTGCTAGCTGGTCAGGAAGGCTACCTGAGTGTAGCATATCAACAGGCTGCTTGGGATAGATGATGGGCAGGGAAGCTGCTTTGCCCATGCACAAGCATGCGCTTGGTGCTCTCATTCAATAGGAGACACACAGGTCACATGAACTTGCTCATGCCAATGGGGAGACTAGCCAGACCTCTCATACCTGTTCACAGCGGGGGAAGGAAGAGGAGGAGGAGGGGAATGCTTCCTCTTCCTCTTGCAGAGCTGACAAGGCCCTCTTTTCCCTTCAAGAGTACTGTGGGATGGGGAGAAGGGTGCAGGCACGTCTCTATCAGTGTTTGTGCTGTGGGATCCTAAGCAGCACACTGCTGAGCTGTCTTGAAACTCACAGAGGGGTGCCAGTGCGGCTGCACAGCTTTCCTTTCCTAGGACACCTTCTGCCCACAGAAACATGTCTTTTAATGAGTAGTGGCCTTTGCCTCAGATTTGCTAATTCCAAACACCCACCCTGTTTATTATCAGAACAGCCAAGATTAATGGGCTAGATTAATACCTTCATGGCCAGTGGCTGCATAATGCCAAGTTTACCTATTACATACTAATAGCAAAAATCCTAGCATTAAACTAGCTTTGTTTTCCCCTGTGGACCCAAAAGATGCTTGTGTTTACTTTGGACCACATCAGCATCACTTTTCTTGTGAACTCTGCTTGCAATCCATATCCAAAACAAAGCATCGCTTGACACCTGTTTTGCTTTCTCTTCCCAGAACAAAGTGAGAACACAGACAATGCAGGTGATGGAGCATTTAATTTGTGTTGCCAACTTTGAGTAGAAAGGGGGCAACATCCTGGCTGGCAGCAACAGCTGTGCTCAGATGAAGAGCTGGAGCCTGTTGTCCGTCAACATGGTTTCAGTGGTGAACAGGCATTTGAATCTTCAATCCAATTTCTTCCCAGCAGAAAGGAGATCCCAGCTGTAACACATAAACCTCTACCACCCAGCAAAGCAATGTCATGGAGCGTGATTTCTTACGGACCCTGTTTCTCTGTCCAGCTCTGTGATCCAGTTTCTCCCTCCTCCTTTTCAAAAAATCCCATTTAAATATGCAGATATTGACCAGTGGGCACTGAAAGGTAAGGAGAGACATGTTTCCCAGCATAGTTGCAAACCAGGCAGGATGCGTTGCCACAGAAGGACCTGTGAACACATGCACTGGCTGCTCATGTTGTTCAGGAACTAGGTGTACACACTCAGCAGAGAAGAATTTCCGTACACCTTTTGGTTTTCCACCTGTGTTCAACCTCTTGATGGCAACACATCGCTTACTTGAGTCATCTCATTTAAGTCAGTGGGACTACTCACCAGGAGAAAAGGGTTCTCCAGGCAGGCTACTAAATACCCAATCATGCTTAAGTTTGTGCATGCCTGCTCCAGGAATAATTTAAACACCTTCGCATGATGCCTTTAACAGCCACAAGCTTTTGTAAAGTCAGAGGAATGCAGGATTGACTGGGTGTTGTAAGGGAAAAGTGTAGGCCAGGCAAACAAAGATTACACAATCATGACAAAAATGGAAGAAAAAAGAAGCAGAAAAGTGAAAAGAATGTGCAATACGTGGGAGTTTTTTAAGCTGGTCCATCACTGTCAGGGGAAATGTATTAATTTTTTGATGTAATGGACTGCTTCAAAAAGTATAGAAAAGTATGTTAGGTCACACCGTGCCCTGTATGCCTCACCTGTCATATGTGTAAAATTATTACTAAATGGGAAATATACCATTATTTTTGTTATACTGGAGGACAGGAAACCAGGGAGAAGAGGTGTTTTTAGTTCCCTGATTTGAATAGCAAGGCTCTCAGACAGAGACTGCTTGTCACCAACACTGTTCTTTTGAATCATCTAGATTACAGATCTTACAGAAAGACACATGAAGAGACTTGTAAAATAATACACTAATGTTTACTCTCTTCTAGATCTTTGTAGTGCATTGTATTCCCTCCTTATTCCTGTTTTATAGTCCTGCTAGCTCTTCCTAGTGGATATGGTCAAACATCATAGAAATACACAAATCATACAAAGGTGTTTCAAGTTTCAGCAGGGTTGATTTAGTCCACACTGCCATAGAGGAGGGAGCTATTCAGTCAGAAGGGATACTGTTCACCCAAGCCTGGCATTCACTCCATAGGCAATAAATATCCCCAGTAGTTTCTTGGAAGTCCTAGCATTTCCTGGTGGAATTCCTTTCACCCCAAACAAATGCACACCCTTCCTGTACAGCACACTGTTGGGCGCATGCTGGGGCCAGTTGGTGCCTTGCAGCTATATCTCACCACGCACAGGAGGTATCTGCATGACACTGTTTTCCAAGAGACTCCTGAGCCAGGCAGTTTTCGATATTGTGCTATGAGGAGCAAACAGCATTTGCCCTGCATTGGGACCAGCTTTTTCTGTCGCCTGCATATGCTTTGTGGTATGTGTACAAATACTCTGATGCATATTCAGGGCCACTCTTCTGTTTGGACCATGGGAACAGGAAATCAAAAAGTAAGGACCAGACACAAATGGGTTGTGGGCCCAAGTGCCCAGTGAGGAAGGCCCCGGAGGCCTTAAGGAGAAGGATTTTCATGCAGATCTCTGGGCTAGGTGAGGGCATTTAACAAAGTTCTTGCTAATTTTTCAGCTGCCCTTGGAAGATTTCTTTCCAACAGCATGGGGTCCTGCTGTTCTCTGCCAGGTCTGCTAAGGAAGCCTTTATGATGCTTGGTAGGACTGCATCAAACGACGTGAACAGAAAGCACAAAACTAATGGGAAAACATTTTCCTGATGCACAGCTGAGAAGAATAATTAAGATTTTTCCTGGACAGATGTGTGTTTTGAAGGGAAAAAGAGACATTTTGGGCACTTTTCCATAACTAAGGCTGTTTCTGCATAGATGTACTTCAGCTGGTGCCTGGGCCCTAATCTCCTCTCTTTGCAGATACTAATCTGATCAGGCCAGAGTCTAGCATAAGTCACACACCTTCCTGCCCTTTATAAACTACTGAGAAAATGTCCTTCTGATTTTTATTTTTTTTTAAACATAGGAGGGATGAACGAGCATTGTAAAATCCTTAGGAAAAACTGTTAACACGTCTGCAGAGGTTGTGTTCCAGACCTGTGAAATTGCACTTTTTGTACCTGCTTTTAATTCCTGCCTGTGCAGAAGAGGGTGGCTAGATATGTTTGCCTTACTTTCTCTCGTTGCTGACGAAAAGCAACAGGAAAGCTGAATTCAAGCCCTCCTAAATCCTTATGACAAACAGCTGCGCAGAGGGTGCTCGGACTCTCAGGCACCATCCCAGGCTGTCTTTTGTAGCATCCATCTTGGCTTAACAGGCTGGCAAAGAACTTTTTTTTTTCTGGACTTGGGAAACAGAAGAGAGGAGTGAAAACTGTATACACACTCATTTTCAGAAGAAACGCAAAATGACTTATGACTACTTCAGCTTCATGATTTTCTAGTTATGCACAATCTTTAAGCCTTTATTTGTAATTTACCCCAGAGAGGAATCTTTCTTTTTCTTTACTTATCTGTGTCAGCCAGCTGATATTTGTTCAGGGTGGGAAATCACTGTTTAGAACAACATTGGAGGAAAATAAATACACGCATTAAGAGAATACCATCGCAGGGTAGCTGTGCATGCCCCAGGGAGATGGTGTTTTCACTCTGTAATTGAAGCCCAGTAGGAAATAAGCCCTCGTAGTAGGGGCGCTACCCGATTTTCTTTGACAGCCTGGGAGCAGATAGGAAGGACACCCTGCCCCAAGCTGAACCAGCCCTACATGCTTGCTGAGACCCAGCTATGAGCAAGGGAATTTGCAGTGTGTTGAAGGCACAACTGGCATACTCACCCTCCCCTGCCCTAGAGGAGAAGAAAGCAAGATGATTACTTTAGGGTTAGGATCAAAAGAATCTGTGCTTCACCAGTTCTCAGTGGCTGTGTGGTTTCAGAGAGGCTACTGGCAGCTGCAGTCATTTAAAACAGCTCTAAGCTTCTCTGACTCAGGTGCGTAGTGTGAGCAGGGGCAAACCCCTTCTGAAGCTCAGTGCAAATATTTGGGCCAACATTCTCCACAAGTATGAAGAAAAAAACCCCAGTACTTCTTGTCTTTTAAGGTATTTTTGGTGTTATTTTGAAAAGTCTCTGATTAAACCTAAATCAGTTGCTTCCTAGTTATCTGACAAGCTTATGTATCATCACTCTCTGCCCATTTTGTGTGATTGTTCAAAGACATAGCTAAAAATCCACAGATATGAGTAAAGGATGGCATCTAGAATCATGCTTAAGATGTCATTTTGTATTTATGCTTCTGCAGACAGCCATGGTAGAAGTATTTTTAATGCATTAAACTTGAATGAATCTGTAACCAGTGAAATTAACCCCTTCTGCACCATAGGACAAAGCACTTACCCCCATAGCCCGAGAAGCTTTTGAGCCTTGAAGAAAACACACATCTTCTTGAAATGTAGCTGAATAAAATCCAAGCTAAAACTTAGATTAATATTTTGAAGAGAGAGGCAGAATGGGAATTGAAAGCAGGGTTGTGTCACATGAAATCTTTCAAGCTCTAGCTGCACATGTAGAAACCATAATCCATTCAGTTGCCTTTTACACAGCATTCCCTACTAACACACTACTGCTTAAGCTTTCATTTAAAGAATTGACATTTCTGTTTACTTCAGGGAACGGAATACTTGTCTAGTGCTTTAAGCAACATCCACCAAGCTAGGCCAAGCCAATATTTGATACTCAAATTGCCTTACAAGTGAAGTTTCATTTCCTCCCACCAGGAATCAGGATGAGACCCAGGTCTGAAGTTGGGGCGTTCTTCACAACGAAATCATCAGCAAATTATTGAGGTGTAGATGTCTATGGGTGGATATGTGATCCAACCCCAGCAGCCTAAAAGTCAAGAGCTGGACTGGATGGAGAAGTCACGAAGGAAAAAAGTGAAGGACACACTCGAGGAAGCCACGCTCTGGGAAGATGAGCTTGGTCTGTACAGACAGGTTGTATTCATGGAGGTACCTCTAGTTTTTTTACTTTATTATCTTGTCCTTCAACACACTTTTAAAATGTAAGCTGATAGAACAATAAAAATAACAATAAATTCACATCACAACCAGAAGCTGTAGAAAATATTTCTGAGCACCAGATGGACAAGTAGGTAGAACTGTGTTGTGACTGTGTTGTGACTGCGATGATTTAAGGATAGAAATGGGTCAAGGATTGCAGGAAAAGGTAGCCTCTTAACTGAAACAACCAATACAGTTGGAAAAAAGTGACAAACTGGAGAAGGAATTACGTGCTAAAAGTTTGACTGTATTTTCTCATGGATCAGCTACTCTAAGATCTGACTTCTCCACACAAACTGTATATCAATTATATAGAATGAAGAATTGCCTGGTAGGCTGATTTTGAAATTTGGCTTCGATTGCCATGGTAAACCGTGGGACCCATTATCAAAGCTCTTTGTGTAATCACCAAACACCCTAGGTCTAAGTCACTAATTCATCAAGGTCACAGAAATGCCTTTAAACCAGACCAGTGTTATCTGAATAAAACCTGTTGGAGGAGCAAGCAGCCATAGCATTCACTGAATGATCTGAGTTTGATTGTGTGATCAGATAAATTTGGCCTGACTGCTGCATTTGTTTGTACAGTAGATAGGTCTTGAAGAACTGAATTCAAAAAGCAGACACAACTTTATCAGTAATTGAAAACTCACAGAATTCAGTAGCCTGTGTCGGTCACAGTGACATCTCAGATTGGCGGCTTTATAGAGGCAGCTTCCCTGCTCAACCTGAGCAACAGAATAAGGTTCCCTATGCCAAGTATGCAGCGGAGCAGCACAGCTCAGTGATGACATCGGATTGCGCTTTCCCCTTCCTGTGGACAGGACTTCACTTGAGTAGTAACATCTACAGAGCTTTATCTGTCCACAGAGTTTCCAATGGCACAGGCATTTTGTCTGCCCTGGCCACACCAGACAGTCTGAAAATAACAGAGAAGGGGTGGTAGGACAATATTTGTGTATTTGACTCTTCAGCTGCCGTGTGTAAAACTTTTGGGTGAAACAAGGCACATGCGTGCATGCCAAGAAAACTGTTGATTTCCTGCATATTTCAATCACAGCAATCTTCCACATACCGCCCAGCCTGAGGTTCATGACTATAAGCCTACGGACCTCTCCTGTAAATTCCCATCTTTACATAGGTTCCTTGATGAATTTAATTGCTTGTCTGCAACTTGGCCTGTTGATATACCAAAAAATCTGACAGTGTCCAATAGCAGCTGTTTCTGAATGCAACTGTTGTTATAAATAATTTCTGGGGATAAGAAAAAATACAGAAGTTGCCAAAGATAATCAGCGTTCAGTGGGAGCAAAGTTACCTATTTTCACCAACATTTAAAATAGGTAGTCACTCAAAATATTTAATGAACATCAAGATTTAATTTCAATAAAGACATCTAACAACTTTTTTTTTCCCTGTCTTGCTTGGACTTTTTAAAATAATACCAGGCCTATACAAGAAAAGACAAAACAATGTTTTATTTTGTGAAACATTCTAGGAATTTCACTTTTTTTCCTCAATTTAGGATCAAATTAGCCTTGCTTGCATCACATTGTTTCTTTTTTATTTGTACCAAAAGAAGCGTTGTTTTCATTGCAGGATAAGGAAATATTCTTGAAAGACACTTTTGCTAAGTAATGCTACTTGAAGTTTTAGTATCACCTAATTAAAAAAAAAATCCCTATTTCTTTAGTTACAGGGTGACTTTGAAAAGTTCAGATGCACAGATGATTGCAAGTGCAACAATTGCATGCTATTTGTGAGTGATGGGAGTTTTGGAGTTCCTCCAAGTGTGAGCTAGCTGAATGAATGAGAGAATGAAGTCAGACCAAGAGTTGTTTCTAACCTGTATTTAGAAATGTGTCAGTAATGTGTATGTGGAGCTCTGACAGGACAGTGAGGAGTTGAGAGGCTGTGAGTAGAGAGGTGAGCTGTCAGGAAGAAATAAGGTTTTAAAGAAAGAGAGGATCTGAAGTTGGGTAGGGTGGTTGTAACAGAGGGTGTCTGAAAGGAAGGGAAAGGGACAAATCTGTGGGACTTGAAGATGGTGGGAAGGTTTCAGGCAATTCTATGTAATGCCACAGTTGCCTCTTTCTCTTGCCTCCTCGGTACTATGCCTCTTAGTGGCTGACCAAAAGGTTTTGTAGGACGTTCTGACTGCCTTCACAGCAGGATATCCTAGTCCTTCCTGGTTGCTGGTGTGTGAGATGGCTGGGGACAGGCTGAAGCAATGGGAGACCAGAGTAGCACTGAAGCTTGCTGCTCTTCTTTTTGCAAGAATGCAGAAATCTCTTGCTAGCAGGAGAGGTGGAGAAGGGAAGGAGCCAAGTCCCATGTCCTCCGTGCCTCTCCTCAGCTTCCAGTGCTACCTGCAAGGCCAGCTCTGTGCAGGTCTCTGTATGCAAGACATGGTTATCACTTTTTCAGGTAGTATGTGCTGCTTAAACAGACATGTCTCCCTAAAGAAAGCAAAGAAAACCAGGCCCTCAATGGGGCCATCTTCTACTACCACCTGTCAGCAAAGCAAGATTGCTGCCTGATTGTCTCTACTGAAAGTCAATGTCACAGAAAAGTTTTTCCGTTTAGGTCTTGATCCTTTGGTTAACATAAGTGCAAATGGTGCTGTTGAGCTAAGTGAATATATTAAGAGACACAAAAACAAAACCAACAAAAAACCTGCTAAATGCTTGAAAAGTAATGGATATATAAACAAATCTTGTCTGACTTAGAGGTCAAAAATCAAATGGACAAATACTAGTTTCTTCTATCTAGGTTTATGTTAGCATGAGACATCTGGTAACCCTTCTGAGACCACATACGAACATTAGTTTCACCAGGAAGAACTTCTACTAAGAGAGACGAGGAGCCCTTTCAACAGTGGTGTCCTTGCTGATCTGTTTGTGGTTGGAAGTGATAACCACACAGACCAGAAAGGCTCTTCTCCTCCTTCCCATGAGGATTCCTTCTTAAGATGGCTGTTGCTGTTGAATGGAGGCTGACAATTTAACAAATGAAACCTAAGAACAATAGACTTGAGAAGCTCCTTGACTGCTGCAAGTGCACCAGAGACAGCTTTTTCATGCCGGCGCTTCCTTTTCCAGAAAGTGTTACCAAAGACATCACACAGATTAAGCAAGCAGTGCACAAAGGCTAGGCCATCCTAAAGCTCACTTTTTTTGTATTACCCTGTCTCTCTGCCTATACAACTGTTGAAATTCACCTGCTGTGTCTCATCTTCCAGGCTGCAGGTTCAGGTACTGGAGAACTTCACAACCTGCAAACATCAGTAAGTACATCTTAAAGTCTGTGAAACTGAGGGATGTGTTTCTGCAGCACTCTCCAGTACACTTTCTAAAGCCTAGAGTGTAACAGCACAGGTTTTGACTGGCTTTGAGAACTGTCATACTACAAGTGTTTCAGTAATACAGATAAAAACAACCATGTTAAGGATGTTGTGTTGCAAAAGTTAGATATTTGAAAGCAGTTAGTCAGCCTAATGTAGCAGGAATTACAGTAGAAACCCCCAACACCTATTATAACTCTTATATGTACTTAACTTTAACGTGTGCTGTACATTACCATGCACAGGGAAGGAGATCAGCTGTAGGAGCGAGACAATCTTGTATGCACCCCACTGACTTTCCCAGTGTAGAAGCTTACTTTTTGTCTTCCTGTATTTCCTTTCCTCTGAGACAGACTGTGCTGACTGCAAGCTGAAGAGCTGGAGGTTATGGAAATGTAGCCATGCTGTCTGCTTTCTCTTCCACACACTAAAGAGACCTAAGCCAGACCTAAGTCTGACTCTTAGAAAGAAAACACCATTGTTACAGAAACACGTGCTGGGAACTTGCAGGTGACTTCACTCATGCTCAGGCAAGTGAGTGAAGGAGCCACAGATGTCATTGTGCTGATACTGCCCAAAGCTGAAGAAAACTCTCCCCACACTGAAAGTGAGCATGTTCTGACAAGTGGCCCAGGGGTGATACTTCACTCCAGCAAGGATCTCTCTGTTTTAGCAGACGCAAGTGAGGTAGTTTCAGCATGTGGGCGTCAAATGAAACCTAAAGTATGTGGTGGATTTAGTGATTTTCAATTTGTTAGCTTTACAGACCTGAGTTTGCAAACAGTTTGGATAATTCTGTGACCCAGAAGAGAAGCCAGCTGTTCCCAGGCTTCACTTTCAATCACTTCCTCCTACTCTCTTAAAATGAAAAGGGGGGAAAAAACCCCACATTTAAAAAAAAAAATCCTGCTTCCTGTCATCAGAGGCTCCAACTGACACTCTGTTTTGCTTGAAAAGGACAATATTCTTATTCCCTGCGGATCAACAGGCAAATGGCTCAGCAGGGAGGGCTGCATGCTGAAGCAGAAATATGTGATGGGGTGTCCCAAAGAATCTTCCCGGCTCTATTCTGGAACCTGCTCATCAGTCCCACCAGGAATATCAGGTAAAGCTCTCACTAATTTGCTCTAATGGGAGAACTGTCATCAGTCATGATGAGGAATGAGGCTGAAGCAGTGCGATCATAGAATATTTAAGGTTGCAAGGGACCTTTGGAGGTCATCTAGTCCAAGCTCCCTGCAGTAAGTAGGGGCATCTTCACTAGATCAGGTCACTCAGAGCCCCATCAAGCCTGACCTTAAATATCTCCTGGGATGGGGGCCTCCATTACCTCTCTGGGTAACCTGTTCCAGTGATCTACCATCCTCACAGTGAAGAATTTCTTCTTAATATCCAACCTAAATCTCCCCTTTCCTTGTTTAAAACCATTACCCCCTCATCCTAGTGCTACATGCCCTTGTGAACAGTTCTTGCTCAACTTTCCTATAGGCAGCTTTCAGGTGTTGGAAAGCTGCTGTAAGGTCTCCTCAGAGCCTTTTCTTCTCCAAGTTGAAGAAGCCAAACTCTCAGCCTGTCTTCATAGGAGAGGCGCTCCAGACCTTTGATAATTTTTTTGGCCCTCCTCTGGATGCGGTACAACTGGTTCATGTCCTTCTTGTCTTGAGGGCTCCAGAGCTGGACGCAGTATTCCAGGTGAGGTCTCACCAGAGCAGAGCAGAGGGACAGAATCACCTCTCTCAATCTGCTGGCCACACTTCTTTTGATGCAGCCCAGGATGTGGTTGGTCTTCTGGACTCCAGATGCACATTGGTGGCTCATGCCCAGCTTTGCATCCATAAGTACTCCCAAGTCGTTTTCCAGCACATCACCTCCTGACTTGTAGGGATAATGGGGGTTGTCCTGACTCAGATGCAGAACCCTGCACTTGGTTTTGTTGAATCTCATGACATTCACCTGGGCCCACTTCTCCAGTCTGTCCAGGTCCCTCTGGATAGCATATCTCAACATGTACAAATTGTTATGACTAAAAAGGTCTTCAGATAACATTGTTTCCATTTTTCTACTCTGGATCCCAAGAATTCTTTACAAGTTGTCCTTCCCAAGTATCTCTGACACATGGCCTCCTCTACCATGCCATGTCTCCCAAGTTGAAGATCAGACCAAATGATTAACAACTGTTGCATGTGAAATGTAGTGCTGCCAGGTCTTGTGGACTGACATAGGTCATATTGAAGTGAAATTAGAGAAAGCAGAGGAATTTTGAAAAAGACTCTAAAAGTGTATATTCAGTTTGAATACACCTTCTCATGTTCATCTTCCCAGCAAAACTGTAGTGGATACACCTCACCACTTCTTTTTGGCATTTCAACAGATTAGAAGCTTCTTGATGTATGAATTTCAATTAAGAAACCATGTGGGCAAACCTGCCTGTAAATGCAGAGGACAGAGGCAAGGTCTTTTGTTGGACCTGGATCATTTTATCTGGATTTCCACCAAGCTTATTTCTAAACGCTAAATCACCTTCAGCCAAAAAAAATGCAGCTTAGGATAATTTATAAGACTTTTGCTGTATTGCTACTGTATGGACAGTAATGAACTCTCATGGAAGCCATTTATTCTGTGAAGAGACCCTTTCACATCACTCTGGCAGCATATTATAGCTTTATATAGGCTGTAAATTATATTTACACCCACTTAGCACTCCTGTAATAATGCAAAGAGAACTTACAGAAATGAGAACCTGCATGTTCTGCATACAGAAGGAATATAACATTCATTATAAGCTTCTACTCCAGCTCAACATTAACCACACAGAAAGCTGATTTGCTTCTGTTCACACATTTTAAAAGGATATAAGAGACCCAGCGACTTCAGCCACATTTTTAAAAACAATTGTGATTACACTGTCCTTAAAATGTGGCTATGTATCTTTCCACCATTCAGTGGCTTGTCATAGGTGTGCCTCATTCTTCTTCAGGTGTCAGATGCCATGATACTAATGTACTCAGCCACTGACCTTGCTCAGATCTTCAGAGGTCTTCAATGGATGCCTTGTGGGCCTCCATTTCCAATCTGATATCTTTATGGACAACCAGTCTTGGTATCAGTTCAACAAAAACCAACGAAGATGTACCCAGGGAAAACTGTGAGTACAAGGTCACTTATAAATATGGTTCTCCGGTGTGGTGGTTCAGCCCCAACCAGTGGCTGAGCACCAAATCTTGCTCTCTCACTCCCACAGGAGAAAGAGACAGAGCCTCTGGGGCTCTGTCAGTTTACTGACAAAATCACAGTGAAAGGGGAACAATAACAGCCCAGAGCAAATTTCCTTTACACCCAGTGATAACACAGAGTACCTTATTGACTTGATGATAACAGCATACCACACAATGCAAGGCTTGACCTACACCCCAGCCACACTCAGATTGCCCTGCAGGAACCCCAGAGTGCCCCTCCCCAGCCAGCCCCTTTTATGGGAGAGTGATGTCAGGTGGTATGGAAAACAGCCTGGGCTAACTGAGCTCTCCTGGGTTGGCTGCTTAGGAAGGTTGACTTTGGCCTGGCCAGAACCAGGATATCCAAGCACATGAGAAGACCTTATGGAATTGCTGGTAACTGATGTTCCAAGCTCTATAGAAGATGGGTGACACTTATGTCCTCTCAAACATTATGTGACCAGGAAGTCCTAGGAAAACAAAGGTCTGTGGATGGTCTGTCTGCTGAAATGAGATCTCAATGCAATTCGTGGTCATCTATTCTCCAGCCTTTATTCACTTTCCCACTTTATGAACCCTTCATCTCCCTTTCGCTTTGATCTGCACCCATTGACTGCAAAGGGCCCATTTATCCTTCCTTAAGGGTGAAATCACCTAATTGAAAGGCTACATCATCCCCCAGTATTTCCACAACAAAAGAAACACCTGTATGCTTTGCTTCACCAGGAAAGAAAGGGAAAATCAGACTGGATACTGGAGAGGTCAATTGACCACTAAGTCAGCTGTCCAATTGATTATCCACTTTAAGTAGTCAACCACTTCAGTTGAAAGAGGACCATATGCGTTTCCTCCTGACATCAGGCTAGATGATACTTATAAAAGCTTCATGAGACTATGAGGAAGACAATGCAGGTTTTTCAAATGCACTTTGGAAGCACAGAAAATCTGTGGAGAGTTGATTTTAAGTTTTCATTCAAAAAGTGAAGAAATGCATTAGAAATTTTATAACGTTTAAGTAAATATATCCAATTAAAGTCTGTTTTGTAACTTAGAAACGCCCAAAACAATCCTCCATTTTCCTCCAAATCCTTTCAATAGCCTCACACAAGGTGGGTATGATTTCCCTGCAAAACTGGAGCAGCTTCAGTCACTGCGTAACTGGCTTCCCCTGTGATCCTATAAAGAGGAGCATATTTCTAAATGGACCTGGAATCTCCACAGCACTGATGCACAGTAGCACTGCTTCTGTATTTATAAGTCCTTGAAAGCCATTTTACACTACTTGTGTGGTGTGATTGGGATGTGCAGGCTTTGAATCATAAGGCCCGGTGGTTTCGTCTTACATAGGGTAATGTGTAATCACCCTCTGCCTTTCCACCCACCTCTGATTAGGACCCTTAAGTAATACACTGGGTTGTGTGTCATAGGCATGTGTGCTTCTTTCGTCCTAAAATGGGAGTTGCATCTTCTGGCCAAGAAGCAAGGTGGTCAGCTGAAAGCAGTGATAGTTTGATCTGCTGCAGGTAAAGATGTCAGAACTCATGACTGATCTGCTGCCAGAACTCATCATTTGGAGTGATGAGTGTGAATCAGAATCAGGCCTGTTCATCATCCTTCTCCAGGTTTTGTGCCCAATCCTTTTATGCCATGTTGAAGGCCAAGAGTCCTCATGACTGGTTAAAAGAAAACCCAGTGAGCTCTTTACAGAGATGCTACTCAGGTAAATTTGTGAATATTAGAAATGCTGAAGGGTGCTTTGGACCCAGTTGTATTCCACTGCATTGTAGCTCAGCACCTGCTCAAAGCTACTTCTACATTACAGGTCCACTATAGCAGCAAATACTAACAGAAGGGCAGAGAGAAAAACCAATATTTTCAAGATATCAGATCAGTCTTCAAGTTTAGAAAAGTTATTTTCTTAAATAAAATGACACCAAATAGAATTTGTACAGAAGTCAGAGCAGGCCTCTGGTGAGTCACACTAAGGACAGTTGTGTACTGAAGCTGAATACATAGCAGTGTATCAGGTTCTTATCTTCCATTAGGGGAGGAGCAATGGGTTCACAATCAACTGGGTTTGGGACCCAGCAACCCTCCCCATTCTAAGGGATACCAACTGGTATATATCTTGTGATTGTTGGTCTGCAAATGTGCTGCAGGCCAACTAGGGGGGACTGTGCGTGAACCTGCAGGGTAAAGTTGACAGGGGCTGCTAATTCTGGTGCATGAGTCTGCTCTGTTCTTGGGAGTAGAATTATGGTCTCTCAATCCATATGGACACTGGCTGCCTTTGCCATCAAGGCAGGAATACATGAGGACTTGCAGTAATAGATCTGACAGTGGAAAGCTAGCTAGAGGAAGCATCAGTTTCTTTTAAATCATGAATGCAGAAAGCATTTGTCCTTTTTGCTTCCTGCTAACAATGGGGAAACACCATTTTCCATGGCTTTTTGATCTACAGGAGAAGATCTCTATGCAGTCCAGAGTTCACAGAGGTGGCTATATATGAACACCTGGAAAAACAGCTTTTGAGAGAAAAGATAAATGCTACTTTGAAGCTACAATTTAGTGAATTTTAGGGGGTGGATGATCTCTGGCAGTCAAATTGTTTATGTATATTCCACTCTTGTTTTCTGGCTGTTTTGTGTTCATGTTACATTATTGGATATTGAAGAATAGGTGGTGCTGCCTGGCTTTAACTTTGCCTGGTGCCAATAAAAACTGCATTTACTGTGTTTTGGTAGTTTTTAATTCGTCAGCCCCGAACTCTGAGAATTTATGAATACTTCACTTTTAGTTTTAGCTTTAACTAATCATTAAGAATCACCAAGAAATCAAATACAACTGTTGGAGCTGGGTAGGGATGAAAAATCAAAATCACCATCACCTCAGTCCATGGTACCTACATGGGCCTACAACCACAGATACAGCTTTCTGCAGGCTGTTTGAGAGTGGGTCCTGATGCATATTAACTCTGAGTTCCTCAAAGTAGCTCTCCTGCAGACATGTTCCCATAACATCTACAAGTTTCTGTGCTCCACATAGTGAATGTGTTGTCCTGGCAGATTGTGAAGTCCAACCATGCCCTGTCAGTGTTTTGTAGACAAAGTCTGTCAAAGGTATTGGGCAAAACTTCTCACGGTATGAACCATAATTATTTTTATGAGTGAGGAAGACTGCTTTGTGTCAGGGATGAGGAAAGGTCTTACTACAAAGTTCCTACAAAACTTAGCTGCCCTGTGAGAAGGAAAGTGTACCATAGTCCACAAACCTGAAAGGCCTCCACTGTGGTTCCTGAGTGTCTATAAAGAAAGATCTAAGGTAAGAATAAATGAAACAGAAGTAAAGGAAGTCTTTCCCTTGTCTCAGGAGACTTTTCATTTCATTTAAACCTTCTTAGCCATAATATTATACAATACTTTCTCTTTTTTAGTTCTCCTTCAACATTTTCGGGGTACCAATTTTTCTTGTGGGTTTTTCCATTTTGGAACTGGAGGGCCAGGTGTAGGCAAGTCATTACAATAACTCTGATGGTGCTGGTGCCATGTCTTACAGCTACAGAGTCTGGTACAGCATTGAGCTAAGCTAGATGATGATGTTATTACCCCCAAGGTGTTCATCACCATCTCAAGGACTATCAGCCAGCTTGGTTTGCACACTTGGGTTTGTATTATGTCAACTGGTTTTGCCTATAGTGTATTGGAGAACCACTCTGCCAGCACAGGTGGCAACTTCCATTGACACCTTCACTTGCATAAGTGGCTCAAAAGATGTTGCCTAAACCAAATAAATGATTAAGGGCATTTCTGATCCAGAGTGAAAAGTCCAGATATTCAGGCACTTAATTCACAATAACAAATCTCCAGAGGATATAAGCCTGAAGCACTTGAAACTGAGAAATGTCTTATGGCTTTCTCCATGGGCAACTGTCCAAAGGTCTTGCCCTAAGTCTAGGTTCTGTTCCCGGATTTTCATAGTGCAAAGATAACAGTTCCCAGCTCGTTATACTCTGCAGACATTTTGCATGTCTAAAAGCTTAGCATTTATGATCATCCTCATACTCTGAAAGATGAGATTGAGTTATTATCCTTTTATTCCAATTCATTAGCCAGGTTGGTCTTGTGTTTCCCTCTTTAAGGCTGCATAGATGTTTCAGATAAACTTTCAGAAAGAAGGCAAAGGAGAGGACTAATTTTGACAAGATTTAACCTATTTAGACTGGTCACCAATTCATTTAAATGAATTTCCTAAGGCTTTACCCCACTAAAGGACCAGTATCTCAACTGATGTAAGCCAACTGAACTGTGTTGGGTGACTCCTGTAAAGCAGAGTGTGAACAACACCACACATGTGCAGTAAGGCCATTCTGTGCTTTTTATTGCCTCCTATGTTGATTCTTACAGATCATAAATCTTTGTCTTTCTTTTTTGATCTCCTTTTTAGGTTACCATTAATCCTCGGAAACAGTGGAACCTTCTAACAATTGTGTATGGGGACCCAGCCAGGATATGAAAAGCATCTATTACAACCTAGCTTTAGGAAGCAGATACTTTGATGTTTATAGGACTTAAATTTACCAGTGTTTTTACAGTCTTATTCACATAACACATTTCTCTTTAACTTTATTTCCTCTGTCCATGCCAGACTTTTGCCTTAATAGCCTTTTGAATAAATTCTGCTCTTGAATACGGTGTTGACACAGGTCCCATTTTTCCTAAATGAAGCTTGTTTTAGTCTCTTTTCATCTCTCTTATGACAGCTGTACAAGTACCTTTCCTTATCTATTGACCCAAATCCCTTTCTGTTCATTAATTCATTTATATGTAGTTTCCTCTATCTTCTGTTAAAGCAGCCAAACAAAAATGTTGCTAGGTCCAAGTCAGATATTTGGTCTCCAAGGTCAATCTAGTCCTTTGTTTTTTAGCAGCTAATGAAACCGTTGAAAAAAAGGTTCAGTTACAATTCTGGATGACATAGAGAACAGTGCCTTAACAAAAACCATTTACAAGATTCCTTCCCAATGTCAGTTTTTATCTCTGCTTTATTTAACAGAACAGCACAAGATTTCTGTTGAAAACTACTGGTTTATTACAAACGAGTGAATAATTCACAATGAGTAACTTATTCCATGAGTTTTAGCCACTCTGAACAGCGTTTCTGTTGGCACAACATGATTTCCGCAAGCACACTTTATATTTTAATGTATTTGCTTGTTCATAGCTTGTTGACTTGTAGCTAAAACTAACCAACCTCATACATTCTCCATAGGCTTATGTCTCCGTGCCTGACTCTATTCCAAAATATTTTACAGAATCATTCCCTTAGAAGGGATCCAAGTGTTGTCCTGCTTTCTTGCTGTGACCCATAGTCTGAAATTCACTCAGAGCCCACTTTCCACTTCCCCACCCTTGGCATAGGCTCACCTGCAGCTTCAGTGAGGTGCTGCTGATCCACCATGTGTATTGGTGAGACAAAGGAGAGGGCTCCCCTTCAGGAGCAAAATCTCCTCATGAAAAGCATGACACCACAGCTATTGCTCATTCACAAAATAAAAAGTTTGTTTGTCCATCCTTTCGCTAACCTACCATGGTACTACAATAAAAAGCATTAGTGCCAGATGAGTGTCAGAAAGGAAATCCATGTCTCTTAGAATCTCAGGTTAGAAAGGACCTCTGGAGATCTTCCAGTCCAACCCCCTTCTAAAGTAGGATCGCTTTGAGTGGGTTCCACAGGATGACATCCAGACAGGTCTTGAATATCTCCAGAGAAGGAGACTCCACAACCCCTTTGGGCAGCCGGTTCCAGTGCTCTGTCACCCTCACTATGAAGATGTTTTTTTCACGTGTCCAGATAGAGCTTCCTTCAGTCCAGTTTGTGCCCATTGTCCCTTGTCCTGTCACTGAAGACCACTGAAAATAGTCTGGCCCCATCCTCTTGACACCTGCCCTTGAGATATTTACAAGCATTGGAATGATCTCCTTTTAGTCTTATCTTCCCCAGACTAAACACAGACAGTTCTCTCAGCCTTTCCTCATATGAGACATGCTCCGGTCCCCTGATAATCTTTGTGGCCCTTTGCTGGACTGTCTCCAGTAGTTCCCTGTTTTTCTTGTAATGGGGAGCCAGTTCCAGATGTGACGTCACCAGGGCAGTGTAGAGGGGGAGGAGAACTTCCCTCGACCTGCTGGCCATACTTTTCTTAACCCACCCCAGGACACCACTGGCCGTCTTGACCACAAGGGCACACTGTTGGCTCATGGAAAGCTTGTTGTCCACCCGGACTTCCAGGGCCTTCTCTGCAGAGCTGTTTCCCAACAGGTCAGGCCCTAATGCGTACTAGTGACTGGGGCTGTTCCTCCCTAGGTGCAGGACCTTCCACACTGAGAATGGCTTCTATGGATATCAGGGTGGTAGTGTAGATGCACATGTGTGTGTGTATAAATATATATGCAATATGTATATTTATATGTATGCATGCATATATGTCTTCATGCATGTATATGTGTAGATATACCCATATAATTGTGTATACATATGAATACAAGTATAAATTGATGTATATCTCTATAAGTATGAAAGTATGAACTAGAATATGTTTTTAATCAATACAACTGAATATATCAATCTGCAGTCTAATGGGTATTTTCCTATTCTGATCTGTGAGACAGGGCAAGGGAAGTAATAGCAAGATTCATAGTTTCAGGTGATTTCCACAGAGAAAAATAAAACCCAAAATTTCTTAGCAGTTTTAGATCTGGAGTTAGCAAATAGTAAACTATCTCTCCCTCCAGGAAGGAGCAAAGGCCATTAGACACATGCAGCTATTTTGTATAGCAGAGATAATTAACTTGGCCTTGCTGTATAAAGAGGTGTATTGTAATCCTGGTAACTGAGTCTGTTCTGTAATGAATTGTCTTTTTCTTGCAAGCATACTGCTACAGGCCCTGTTACAATGTCAGTGGTGTCTACAGGCCTGCACAAGCCACCTGTATGCTAGGTAGATATTAGCTATATGTTTGTAATTGGTTGCACTGATAGTTCTTCCTTAGTTCTTCCTCATCAGCTGTATCAGGCATGGCAACCCAAATACCTGCCCAATGTTTACAGCAGCTTGAAAACACTCTATGCTACCTTAGCTTGGCTGGAAACAGACACTTGAAAAGTAAGTTGTGATGCTCTAGCTCAATACTAGCCCAGGTAGCACGGTTTTGAAGCATTACTTCTAAATCAAAGTCATTGAGAAAGAATAGAAAAACACCAAGGAATACTCCTCCCATATGATAAGACTAAAGAATATTTTCCCATGCAGCAAGCCTTAGGTTACCCATAAAATCCTTACTTTGCAGGGCCTCTAAATCTGAGAGGACATACTCTAGAAATTTGGCAGAGGTTGCATATGTCTCATTTCCTTTGCATTGAATGCATTTTCCCCCTCTAGCTAACCAATGCTGTTTTTCTTATTCTGTTTTCAGTGGGAGCTGTTCTGTGAGATGAGGCAGGTTTTCATACATATTACTTCAATAACAGAGCACTTGTGATTCTGAGGAGGTTCAGTGGGTTGGGTGGTGGTCAAAAGTTTGGGAGATAGGTCCCTAAAACGTGTACAAGGCCCAAGTACAAAGAGAGGGTAAACCTAGTGAAGATGGCAGATTCCTCAGCAGTGAACCTGGAAATACCTTAGCTGACAAAGTTCACAAATACAGTGGGAGCACTACGCCACACTAGCTGGTAAGGGTTGACTTCAGGGTAGCATGAAAGAGCCTTCAAAGAAAAAGTCACTCAAAACGACATCATCTCAAATTTGAGGGGCACATGCCGAAAAAGATGTCTTAGTTTGTTTTATTCAGATCTGAGTGTGTGGAGGAGATAGGGTCAAAGGGAAAGCCAATGACATGCAATATGGAAGCTTATCTTGTCTTTCGGATTTGTTCTCTGCTATTTAAATTATAGCTTCCTCAAGGAGGCATGCCACTTGTAGCCAGCTCAGCGCCCTACAGAGTCCATCATGGTCAGGCAGCCTTCTTGGTACCACCCTAACCAAAAAAAGCAATCAGCTAAGAATGTCAGTAAGAGAAACAGAGAACTCTCAGGTGAGGACAGCAACGTTGTTTCCATTTGTCCTTGTGTAGCTGTTGCTAATAAATACTGATGTCAGCCTGAAATCCGCTCTGGGAGCATTCCACATAGTAGCAAAAAACTTCATTGTTTCTAGCTTCAGGCTGTCATGGTCACACCTATGGAAAGCTACGTATTTATCCTTTTCTTCTGAATGGTGCCAAGATCAAAACTCCTCTTCAGGTAACACTGGGCTACTGTGAGCTGCTGCTAAGTGGAGTTCAGACAGAGCTGTGGAGACCCCTTTCACCAAGGTGAGGAACCTCCTCCGTCTAACATCCTTCACCACCTGTACTGGAAGCAGTAACTTGGTTCCGTACTTGCCAACGCCATGTGTTTACAAATCCTGAGTCAGGGCGCCAAACCTCACAGGATGTTTACAGAGACCTTGGAACAGCGGCTGGAACCAAGGGTTTCACTGTCCCATCCCAGAGCTGTATGATCTGGTTAAAGAGCTACGCTCTCTTCCACTTAATTTTTAGTTTCATCTGAAGGGTAAACCAGCTTTTATAGAATAAAAAAATACCTTTAAACCGTAACACTTTACTAGTCTCTTAGAAAACCTCTTAATGGTGGGAAAGGTTCTTTTGACACCTCTCACACAGAGGAAGAGAAGCCACAGACTTGAAGCTCTGCAGCACAGTGGGCAGCTGCCTGATGGGGCATCCTGGCAGACGTGGGAAGTGGGATGTTCATTTCCCAACACCCAAGAGAGCAGTACCCAGAGCTCCCAAAATTTTGGCCATCGGCTTAGCTAGTGGAAAAATCCCAAGCAATGTTTTACTGGTCACCATGAAAACTGGCACCACCTACCTCCATGCATACTGGTCCTAGAGCTTTACTGAAAAATATTTAAATCAACATTTAATTGACTAAAATAAAACCAGTAGGAACAAGGGGGTTTTTTTGTATTGTTATTTTAAACAGACAATTCTTAATTAGGTCTGTCTGAGGACACAGTGATAACGGAGAGTCCAGATGTTGCCTCCCAGCTTCTAATACACCTCATTTCTGGAGTTACCATAAATGTTTTACGCTGGCGTCACAGCACTATCAACAGCAATGTTTTAAATGACAAACCACGGCTGTAAGTACCACGTTTCTCTGAATTTTAAGGCAAACATTTTATCTCAGCTAAACCCTTAGTAGCCATGTGGTTTTGCCCATCTCCTCAGGAACATTTAAAGTACTCTTCTTCTTATAAACAGTTTAAAGTCATAACAGTAAACATACAGGCCTAAAGCTAAACTTCCATTCCTTACACTTGTGTTGGTTATTTGCAACAATACCAGAAATGTTTACCAATCTACCAGCACAGTTTACACTGAAATCCCCCACTCATTTACCTCTTGTGCCATGATTAATTGTTGGCTTAAACCAAGGAAAAGAGTGAAAAGGATACAACTTGTGCACTAACTAAGATCTTCAGCTGACCAAACCACAGTTTTTAAATGTGATTCAAAAAACTAGCTCAAGATTCAGTGTTGTACACTTCTCCCAGACTTTTCAGCAATTTGCAGTGCTTTTACTAAGCCTTTCAAGAACCACTAATGCCCAGAAAAGACATAGAGGATGAGCCAAATGCTTTATGACTGATAGCTCCTTCTGGAAAGATAATACAGGCACGATGCTGGGTGGCAGATTTCATCAACAGCGCTGTGGTACCTCCTAAAGCCTCCTCCCTGATGCTGTTTCTTCTTGGACTAAATTGCAGTACATTATGCATCAGTAGAGCTCACATCAAGATGCACAGCAAAGGACATAATGGGCTATGAGACCCTGGAGATTACTAAAAGTTACTATGCCAACCTAACCAAACTGTGCAAGACTTGTCTTGACTCCTTGAATGGGATTTCAGATCTCTAACTTTGCAGCACTAAGTAGCAAATAAAATTGAGTATAAAAGAAAGAATCAGCTTAGGATATAATTAAGATTCACCAGATAGCAAAGAGAACAGATAACCAGATCAACACTTCAGACAACACTGACACAGTTAGCAACAGGAGGGTAATCCCACAACAAAGATAACAGGGAATCATTGAGCACTGTAAAAGCAACTGCAGAGAGCAGCACATAAGTTTCTTATTTTAATTCAAACATTTAACTTTTGACTAGTTTTTCAGCAGCCTTGTCTAAACGATGGAGCTTTCCACAGACTCTAGTAATGAACAGCCTGGAGGTATTTCACAGCAAGGTAACAGCCTTCAAGGGTTTTTTTTCAGTCATTGAAATGAAGAAGGGATTCCTCTGGTTGATTTGGATGAAGAAGTGGCTCTGAAAACCTACCTTTCAACACCATTTTCAGAGAGTTGCTAATGCAAAATGATGAGTATAAATGAGTAAGAAATATTGATTTCAGAAGGAATCTGGTCAGGTACAGAGTTGGACAGAAATCTGGCCATGCTTCCAGTAAGACAAATGTTATAATTTCAGATAAGATGAATAGATGTCAGCAGCAATTAAGAGAGTTATCTACCATAGATCCACTGGAGTTGTTAGTGGGCTCAGGGCTCCTACAATTTCCCATTATAGACTACTATAATGAGAAGTTTTAATTTAAGTTTGCTGTCTGATGTATCTGTCTGATAGATACACATTTCCTAAACTTGTATTTGATGGATGTGTAAAAGTAGAAATAGCATTATGGACACATCCATGAAAACAGGTCACTTCTTAATGACCAATAAGCAGTGTGGTAGAATATTTTAGATTTACCCTTTCATGTTTTCCTTTGGTTTAGGTTGGCAGGCTGTGATTGCAAAAAGTGTACATAACAGAGACAGAAATCAAGACATTTTTCCTTATGCCTTGAACAGAAGCCAGATTAGAAAAGCTCCTGTTTAAAAGAAAAAAAAAGTCTTTCCATTTTCCAAGTGTCTACAATTAGCCCAACTCCTTGTATTTTCCAGGATCTTTTGGGTTTTTGGTTTTTCAACTATATCTTTTTTTTTCCAGAACACACACAGGAGTTCCGCAATCTCATCACTGCCCTTTAAGGCCATTATCACCTCTTTCCAAAATGCCTCTGTCCTAGGGCACTCCCTAGGCACATCCTGGAGAGTTCATTTCCTCACGTGTCACATACATCTTTCTGTCCTTGTGGGAATGATTTCAAGCTCTAAACTAGCTTTCTGATAGAAAACAGGTGACCTTCATTCTCTCCCCCTCTTTTAAAGTCTTTTTGCTTGCCTCCTAGACCCTAACTCACCTTCACTTGAATTTACTTTATTGTTACTCTATTATTTTGTTGGGGTTTTTTTTGTTGGGGTTTTTTTTATTAGATACTTAATATGTGTTTCATAAAGTCCCCCATTTGCATCGAGAAATGTAAAAGTGCTGAAAAACTTTTGCCTTGCCTTTAGCACTGCTCCCATCTTTGGAAATAAATTTGGTACTGATACAGGGCTCTGTAACAGGGATATAGGCAGAGAGTAGGGTTATGTGCAGGCATCTCCTGGTGGGAAACAATGATAGTATTAGTGGCTTCCTCTGCCCAGATGCTGCTTCTTTGGGAGAAGCATACAAGAGACAAGCTGGGCTTCCTGAAATGGGCACAGCCACATCTAGTGATTCATGCATCAGTTGCCAGCCTTGTAAGAAAGACAAAATATCATCTTTAAGAAATACACCAAAGGTATCATGGCTACATTTTCATTATTAAATTACATAATTTACAGTCAGCATGGGAAAAAGCACAACTGACACTCCTGACATGTAAATAAGATACAATCAAGATTTAGGCCAAGGGACTTCCTTAGTAAGTTACAAGTTGTTTGGGTGAAAGATACACAAACATGAGAAAGGGAGAGAAAAACAAGCATGAAACATTAACTGTATTTGCAGCAGTATCCAGTTCAAGGTAAAGCACTGATCTGAATGTAGCACACATTTTGTGGTTGTTCCTGCTGCTGTATTGAATATATACAGCCATTCTTTATGAGAGGACTGTACTTGAGGAATGAAGGTGCTTAATGGTACCTACATACTTACAAGTCATCTCACCTGCACCTTGATCCATGTAAAGTCATAATCACATGCACACAAAAGTTCACAATGGAAAAATGTGAAAACAAAACCCAGAAACTGTATTTAACCTATACTTGCAATTGAACTGCACATTTTTTAGGGTTTTTAAAAATATATTAAAAGTAGTCCAAGGCCATGAAGATAATCATAGATCACTGGGAATTAATTACATAAATAAAAACCCCAGGATGCCTCTTTTATATTTGGGCATAAACCCCCCAGGTAGTCTTTTACATTGAAAACTCTTTCAACTCATAGAGACATGTTACTTGCAGTAAGAGAGACCTCAGAGAAGACAATAGTTTCCTCAGCAAAATTTCTTCTTTGGTAAGAATAATCAAATTATTGTGGTGATAAAATTCAAATAATCAAATAATTTCTGGTGATAAAATTCTCATTGACCTGGATAGCGTCCTGAAAGCACGTCCCTCAGTTGAGTGATATAGATAAGGAAGCCAGCATCTAGCTTGGATTTCCCTCAATGTATTGGGGGAAGGAACTACCCCAGGTTAATCTGTTTGAGGAACAAGCTGGTACTTGGATAGGGCTGACTTACATTGTAGTTCACATTTTCTCACTGTATTCCCTTCCCCACTCTGTTGATTTTGCAGAAAGGAGAAGATTATACACCCATCACCCAAGAGAGACTCCTCACAGTGTTGAGTAATTCCAAAGCCACCTATCTTCACATTTCAATCTTCTTCATTAACTTGTGAGGGGGCTCTGGTAGTTTCCTAGTGAGTGCTGTCTTCTTAAGCTCCTTCTGAAGCATTTTTCATGTATCTCATTTCTCATGTTCTTAATGTATGTGAATTTGTGTGCACAGAACACAAAATAAAGTGTTGTCTACTGCATGAAAATACACAAAGCTATGTCTTGATATATAGGTATTTAATTTTGGTATATGTCTCAGATTTTTCAAGATAAAGTGTGAATATTTCTCATATTCCCATCCAGTTGGTCCTTAAAGAAAAATCACCGTATATATGTCATCCATACATGTCATGGAAACATAGAATCATTTTGGTTGGAAAAGACCTTTGAAATCATAGAGTCCAACCATTAATCTAACATTGCAAGTACCTATAGAAGCTGTTTATAACAAGGTTTCTCATCATCTGGTCTGGGGACTGCTGCTGACCTATCAAAGGTTTTTCATTCTTTGTTTCCCACACTTACTACTTCCTGCTGACAAATTTCTTAGAAGACACATAAAACAAACTTGGGGTTTCCTCAATGTCGCACTTCCCTATAAGAACGTCACGGGTTGCAAGGGAGGAAGTTATGCAATGCCTGATCAAGGGAAGGTGGATACAGTCAGGAGAGAAGCTGCAGACGTTTTGAACAGGTGTAGAAAGTGTGGCTGAGATACAATCTCTGTGAAGAAGACAATCTCTTATCATTAAGAGTGCCTGGGTCTTCTCTATGTTGCAATGTGTCGTGCCCACATAAGGAGTATGCATAATGGTAACCAGGAAAAAAAAAAACCCAAAACAGAAAGCAGAAGCAATCCCTCATCAAGACAAAGTAAGCCAAGCAGCCCACACCCCAACATAATCTTCCAGGAAAGAAAGATCACAAGTCATTCAGAAACCCCCCATGTCTCAGGCTAGCCTCAGTGCGTACAGAGATCCTGTTCTCTGTGCCATCCTGAGACGCAAAGACAGCTCAGAATGACTCAGCTGGTGTTCCCAAGCCATTTCTTAACTTACACTTTCATTAGGAGTAAGCTCATCATCGATTTTTGCCAGACATCTTCAATGTAAATCTCTATGAGGCTTAGACGAAGACACAAGCACCATATCCTGATGCAGTTTGATGTACTTATTCATGTAATGGAGGTGACAACTCCTCAGGACACAGGATGTACCTGAATGAGGTGGTACTGAAGAGGGAAGGTGGTGGGAACAAGAAATAGTGGTATTTGGGAAACAAATTCACATGCAATTTGCTCTATTTTCTAAATTCGAAAGGGTATCACAATCACTGTGGTAACTCCTTAGTTTCATTTATCTATTTGGTATAACCTCTTGTATTTCTGCCCTACTGTAGCACTTGGAAGGACCAGCAATGTTTCCTTATCACTGCACAGATATTTTGCAGAAATGTGCTACCTGCCTGAAGGAGCTTCCAACCACAGTGTCTTCCTGTTTATTTTGGGGCTGAACCCATTTACATCAACATTTCCATCATCTTCTGACATGGAAGAACATACTTTCAATGAACTACAAAGGGACCTAGGATTTTCAGATCAAGCTAACAATTATTCCTATTGTCTGTTTTAACAGACAATAGAGAGACAATAAGAGAGACATCTTGCTGTGGGGAGCAGTATAGTCAACAGGTATTGTTAGCCCAGATCAAGGACCAGAGAATCTCACTTTTCCCAGAGGTTTCAGGGAACAAGCAAAATTGATTTTGAACCAAGAGCTGAATTAATGTCCTAAAGTGAAAATGAAACTTTACCTTTAGTCCACTAAGGAAATCTGAAACACTTGCAGTAAATTGTATGAAGAGTGGGTTGTTAGCCGGGGATTTGCATGGATGGGTGTGTTTTCTTAACACAGCACTGCCTGTCCTTCATAGATAGCTGTGGGGAAGGCTACCCTGAGGAGCAAAAAAGAAACGGCCCATATGGCAAAGTTGCTGTAGTGACTTCCTTGAAATAATTAACGGTTAGGAGGAGGCTGCCTGCTGTTCCACATGTGGAACAACAACAGATGGGCAGCGTTATATTTCTCTGATAATAAAATGACCTAATGCTCTATTTAGAAAACTAGAAATGCTTCTCTCTCACTGTTTACAGATTTTAGAAATATCATGATAAGCAAACCCAGAGAGTTCAAAGCAATGATATAAAGGACAAGTGGATAAATAATGACCCAACTTTATTACGAAACATAGTGGAACTGTTGTATTGTAATATAAACACAGATGACCTTTACTTTTGCTCATTTTTTATCCCTAGAACAGGAAACAGCAGATAATCTTTATCAGCCAGTAGAATCTTCCACTTTGCTTCTACTTTGGAGCTGTGGGGAGGATTACTGTGCTGTGTTTAGGAGTATGGCAATGCTACTATCTCTTCTAAGCACATGCTGAAAAATGATATGGCTTTGAGAAGACAGACATATGGCTTTGGATAACCCAAGGATCTCACTAATCACAGTAACAAGCACCCACTCCCATTGCTCAAAAGGGGGGGGCTAAAACCAAAACCACAGGAGCCAATTCACTTGTATGGTGTTTCTATATAAAAATACCTAATGGAAGCAAATGGGTTTTTTATATCAGAAATTATTTATGATCCTTGGCACGAAGGAATGTACAGGTATTGTACTTGTGAAGGTTATGCAATGACCTACTCCCTTAAGAGGTTGTCTTGCCCTTCTGCTCTTGTTCTCTTTTTCTTTCTTGTGTTGGCAGCCAGTGACAAGCGAAATCATATGACAGAAAACTGACCCTGAAAACTTATGCCATGAGACAATAAGTTGTTACTTTATAGGCAGATTCAGTCCCTTGTCTCACTGGTCACATGTACATATGCACTAGAGATGGTATAAGCTGTCAATGCATGTCTGGGGACAGGGAGGTAAACATCACAGGACCAACCTTTTATTTTCTGTATGGACCTTTACTGGCTTAAAGCAATTTTGCAGCCTGACATCAATGACTAATTTCTGTGCACTACTACAAATTTGAGGCCTCGGACGAAAATTATGTTCCAATGATGTTGGGAAGAGTAAATTGTTGCTCTGAAATGCTGGCAAAAATGTGACTAGAGGACAGTATTTTGGATATCTGTATTGGTTCAGCAATGTCTCTTCAAATACTTGACTACTGTTATCAAAGTGGACTAGAAGATACCCAGGATTTAACCCAATATTTCCCTACCCAGTGCTTTAATATGCAATTTACTCAGCCAGACAGAAGGAAGCAGCGTGTTTCTCCTGGAGTACTATTTCTGCGGCTTTCATTGTACCAGTGTAGCTCTTTCCTCAGGACTGAAGCCCGCAAACACAAACCATTCTGCTTCCCAATTTGACAGGACTACGCAGGGCAATCCCCCTTTGGGTGCCCTTCAAGAACCCTAAAACACAATGAAACACATACAATGGTTTGCTGTACTGTACCAGCGCAGACCTCCCACCAGTTCCTTTCTCCCCCTCAGGCAGGCCAGTGGGGTAAAACAATCCTCGCCTTTCTAGAGGTGCCAGATATTTCAGACTCATTCATGCTTTCTGAGAAAGAGGGGATTGGAAGGCTATGTACAGGCAGTGGGTGGAAGGCAAGCTTGTCTGTGCATCCATTCCAGCTCTGCTCAGGACCAAAAATAATGATGTCCCTGGGTACAGTTGTGGCCTTTCCTGTAAGCAGGAGGAAGTGGATCTCAAAAGTGCAGGTATTGGCTTTGTCCTGATATAAACAGCATTTATTGATATTTCATCCTATTAGTGCTTCATAGACCCTCCTTTTTTCAGCCTTGATTGAACAGATCCAGTTTCAAACTTGTCTGTGTATCTAGTAGGCCTTTTTTGGCAAGTTGGTGCAAAGTTTATGGAAAAAAAACCCCAAAAAACCAACAGACTTATGAGAAGGTAAATACTGTCCCCCGGCTGTCACTGACAAAGTGAGCTCAACTGTCTGCATGGGATATCTGAATCCCTGCTGGAACATGGTAGAGTGTTGATGGGAGAAAGATAGGTCCAACAGAGTGGGGATTTGCTAAGTGGGTGTCACTTTAAAGTGGGGGAAGCATTTTAAAATGCTTTTAAATTTAACACATTCGCAGAAAAGTAATCACAAGAAGCTCATATATGACTAAATTATTGACGGAATGGGAAACAACCCTCCTTCAGTTGACTGTATCATCAGTAGCGACACAAAAGAACTCCCCAAACAGGAATTTTTGCCAGTAAGGAGTCAGCTTTTCACAGGTAGAAAATGTGCCTCTCTTACCATTTTCTGTATCACTAGGTAATCAGAAGCACAGAAATTCTAAGAAAAATCAAACAAGGTCTACGGGAAAATATTTCTTGGCATATCTCAGAGTGTTCAGTTCTTATTTGGTTGCTCTTAAACCAAAGTGTTCAGATTCATTCCCTGTATCTAGCAAAACAAGCAAAAAATACCCATTTTCTTCTTTTTCAAAGAACATGTCTCAGAGTGGGGATGGAGCAGTTTAAAAAATGAGGGTGTTTTATTTTGATGGTGGAGTAGGGATCAAACTCCTTGGAAAACATAACGTAGGTTATTTCTTTTCTTTTTTGCAGTACTGACATTAGTGAGAATTAAAAATAAAAAATTGAGTCAAGTATTCCCTTGACATGTCCTGTATCTCCTTCTGTTTTGAAATTTGCTTGAGAAATACAAACCCACAAAAATACTGCTGAGGTTTATCTAGTGGCTTTCTGGGTTTTTAACAGGTAGTTATTTTAAATATTTTCTCCCAAATCACAGGTATAAATGAATTTTTTGTTGATTTTTTTTACTTTTGTTTTTTGTTGTTGTTTTGTTGTACATGAAAGCTAGGACTGTCATTTAGTAAGAGGGCTGTGGGAGCTGTAGTTAACTGAGGAATCATCATGTGCGTTGGCTGCACTGCTGATGCTGTTATGACGCAGCTCTGGGTCATTTGGTAACAGTTCGTCTACTGTAAGAACTGCAATAAAGATGCAAGGTGGGGGAGGAGTGCTGTTCTTTGCCCTGGATGGGAATTTCCTACAAGTTTGTGCAACATCCTCAGCACAAAGATAAATGACTATCATTTTTACAGAGTGTGCTCTTCATGGTTCACAACTCTTACAGGCTCTGCAAAGTTTTCTTGCGTTTGAGTCTTCTGTTGCAGCTAGTGACCTTTCCACTTCCCGAGAAAAATGAAACCCAAAAATATCTCTGTGGAAGACACAAGTGCAGTGCAAGCCACAACCTTACCTCACAAGCTTTGGGTTTGCAAAACTTTGGTTTGAAGGTGGGTTCTGCAGTGAGTGAATAGGTTTAATGCTATACCAGCCAAATCAGGTCCAACACGAACCTTTCACAGTGCTCTGGGGCAGCTGCTGGCTGATGTGTTGAAGCTGTATCTTCCACTCCCATTCAACAAGACAATTTACAAACCAACCATCATTTTGAAATTATTATAGCCTGAGATGAGCAAAGCAACCACACACATTCTTTTTTGGATAAATATTAGCTAAAGACTTAAATTGAAGCAGGAGCCTACACATTTTACTAGCTCTGGAGCAAAGATTCAGACAGTCCTGAGATTCTGGGACAAGTGCCTTGATGATGGACTTGCAATTTTGAAGTTAGGACTACGTACAATTACACAAAGGCAGAGTTCAACCATAGAAGCCGTGTCAGCAGAGTCTGTGTGTGAGATTAAATAACTGCACACCATGTTTACATGAGGAGTCTTTCTCTGCTCTTTTGTGATTTTTACAATTGCGTTTGAATGATAATGAGACATTAACTATGCTTAATTTGCTTGTAGTCAAGGCTGAGGCACAACAGGAATCTGTCAAATGTAACTGTCTTCTTTCAGATAATACCTGCTGTCTTGCCCTCTCCTGCAATGCACTGCTGATCCCCGCCCCACAGGCACTGGGGTGCTATTAGTGCACCAAAGTTGCTCCTGTTCCAGGCTGAGCCAGACTCATCCCCACAGCCTCCTTTTGCCAGGTGAGTGTTCCAATCACACCATCTTCATGGCCTTCATTGAAACTTCTTCAATCAAGTCTTTCTTGAACATTCTTCTCTACTTTCAGCCTCATTTTCTCCACCACTTGGGGAGGAAAAGGGAAGGAGAAGAAGAAGGGGAAGGTCAGGGGGAAGGAGAAGGGGAAAGAGAAGAGAATAAGGGAGCCAAGGGAAAGCAAGGCAGCAGAAGGCAGGGAAAGGCAAGGGAAGGCAAGGAGGATAAAACATGTGGATGGAAATTTAAGTTACAAAACACGAAGGAAATGGCATCCAGCTTGAATGAAATTGGGAAAAAACAGGTAAAATATAGTTTAATCTGCTTTAGCTGAATATACCAAACTGAAATGTAGGATGCACTGAATGGCTGTATTGCCTTGTTTGATTTACTTTGTAATACTAACCATTTTGTTGAACACACCATGTCAGAGAAATGAAACTGCAAATTTCATGAGAGGCTGAATTGAAGAATGGATAGAGCCGTTATTTCATTGTGTGACAGAATGAGATCTTACCCAACGAATTCGCCCAGTGCTGTGTAGGGAAGCTGAGGATCTCTTTCACTTAGAAATAAATTTCCTAGTGGTCTATATGTAAACTACCAATACTTCTGAAAGAAGATAAGCAGTTTTGGGTGGCAACCTCTAAGTTCATTGAAAACTGATTCAAAGGTCTGTTCCTTAGGCTGTACCATCAGACTCAGAGCAGGTAAATGCCCATTCCTGCAACTGAGCAAAGGATCAAGTGCTCATCTTTGTACCATTGTGTGAGACTTCTGATTTACACCCATGATGCCAGACTGTGGCAGATCTCTGATTGCGCTGAATGCTTACCACAGAAGGATCTAGGTGGTACAAAGGAAAGACAGTTCTTCTTGCCCATCAGCTAGGAGGCAGATGTGCGACTTCCATAGCTCCTGTCTCCTCCCCACTGGCTTTATGGTATCATGCTGCCCTAAAAAGACAGAAATACCACCGGCTACAGTGTGGCCTTTGCAGCAGATGTGGAGGGAGCATCAGCACAGGACATCTGAGACCTCAGCAACTACAAGAACAGATGTTTTTCACAGTAATACTATGACTAAAGTATGTCAATGTTTGGCACGGGAATTTTTGACTTTTTACTTAAATATAAGCAACATTCCCCAAGTGCAAGGATATGTCGTAAGCCCCTCTGTTTTCATCAGAAAGTCACAAGAATCACGATCCTGTAGCATTCTGGTCATAATAAAGTTTCTTTAATTTGCTGGTTTAGAAAAAAATCAGTCTGGGTCAAGAGAAACAGCACTTGCAGAATACACTTGTATTGACATCCAGAAAAGTAATATACCTGGTAAAGAGCTTTTCTGTTTGGTTGATTTTGCATTTTAAAAAATAAATCGAAAAAGCAAGAAGTCCTTTTTACCTCACTGTGAAAGAGAGAGACTTCCAGGAATGCAGAAGCTGGGATCTGGCTTTAGGGTAAAAGTGTTCTAAATTCTGGAGGTTTGTTAAATTGACTTTACTCATTTTTCTTTGCATTGAAGCCCCTTCTGAGCTTTTTTTAAGAACCATAATAGCTGTTTGTTAAAGTGGGTGCTCTCCACATGCCTCAGTCCATGATTTGCCAATGCTACCTCTTGCTCAGCTGTGTATGGAAAGCAGTACTTGATCTGTGGCACAAGTTTCTCTTGTTTCAATGTTAACCTGGCATCCCTACTGCAGAGACCTGATGTCACAGTCTGCCTATGGGAAATGCTAGTATCATCTTCCTCATCTCCTCCTTGATCTAGACTGCTTCTAGAAATGAATAGCTTTGTCTGTGTTGATTGGCAATGTGTCAGAAAGTGTCTTCTGTAGCTCTGAATCAATAGTTTGCAAAACCATTGACTGCACTGAGAGCACAAGGGTCAACTTCTACAAATGTCCAAAGATTGCCTGTTGGAAAGGAAAACACTCTAGACTCCAGTTGCTGCACTGCTATGAAGATGCTTTGCATGGTTTGCCACCTGGGCTAGCAGGAAAGTGCAGTGCAAAGAGAAGACCTGAAGATCTGCACTTTCTAGAAGTAGTGGGCCTAAAATAAAACTCGTCAAGGAGGTAACCTCCTCTCAGTCACACGAAATGGAGCCCACCAAAAAGTTCACCACAGGAGAACACGAGTTGATGAGCAGATTCTGCTAGCTAAGTACAAACCAGTGGGAATAATTAAAGAAGTGGGGTAATATAATGACTAATTTGTCATATGAAGGAGAGATTTTATTGATACTGAATGTGAGTGCAATTGTCCGATGGGTTGTTTTCATGTGTCAGTTGCCAGCACATCTCCCATAGACCCAGACTAAGGCATTGTTAAACATGACTGTCTCAGTTGCTGAACAGTGTGGTCTGTTAACACAAGAGAGACATTAGAGAGGCAGCAAGAGAATGCACCATAAATTAATATTATTGGCAGCATATAAATGTTTCACTTTTTTCTTCATTTCTTTACAGAGTAGCTAGTAATCTACCAAGAATTGCACACGAGTTTGGGCTTCTTACAAGATTTTTTGGGGAAGATCTCACCTTTTTCTTTCTCTTCTCTAGATTCACAAGTGCTAAAATATTGCTTGTTCTTAGTTGTTTGAGTCCCTCACCCAGGTGCAGGTCAGCAAAATGTCATGCTCAGATCACTTTTAAAGAAACTTCCTTAAAATCTCGAAGAGCTAATGACTATGTTTGTCAGATGGAGAAAAACAGCACAGGTCATTCCTTTTAGTGACATGGCATCATCAGGAACAACTCACTGGGTCATACAGTCCCTCATCTGTTACTTTCAATCTAACCCAGAACATGTGTTGAAAGCCTGCACTGCCTTACTAATGCGAAGCAATGTTGCCTTGTTTCTCAGCCTCCACAAAATGTACCTCATGGCAAATAGTGAAAAAATCGAAGAAAATTAAAACCACATGTCTCAGGGAATGCATTCACTTTTGTTTTGGCTTCCCCTTCCCAGATTATGGGATTCTGGATGAAGAGGGAGGCCAAGGAAGGAAGCTGGGACTCAAGAGTGGTGTTGGCTGAACCCTGTAGGGACTGATGCCACAAGAAAGCGCCATTGCTAGGTCACAAGTGTGTTGTACTGTACAGTTGTCTGCTCTTTGTTCTACCTTGTTACAACCACTCCTTAGCATCGCTGGGTGTTAAGGTAGGGTGCACACATTGTTAACTGTCAGGTAACCAGGGTGAACAATGGATAGCCCAAATAAAGGGGAAAGTCTTTTTACTGTAGGTAAATTAGGCTAGCATAGCACACCATGTTTATCTTTGAAAAATAAAATGTAGAATGACTCATAAATGCAAAGAGAAAAAAAGGTTGAGTTTGTTTTGCTTCTTAACATGGTTTAGTTAATTTTCAAAGTGTGTAATCTATTAATGGATAATGGCAAATTAGAGGGGAAACATAAAAATTGGTTCAGATAACATTTTGGAACACAGTTACTACTCTTTATTGTGCAAAAATATTTATCACAACAGTATTCTGATCTTTTAAAATCATCTTTGGAGTGAATATGGTTTTACAAAATGTCACAGTCCTATGAGGTATTTGTAGTCTCAACTATGATGAAAGCAGAGTGGAGCTCCAGGAAGAAATGACGTCAAACTTTTTAAAAAAATTATTTTAACCCTGCAGCTATCCTGTGTAAGGGGAGGAGCAAGGACATACCTCCATCTGGACTGAGGTCAATTGAAATACCTGAGCCTGATGGCAACTCCAGAGGGTTGTCTGCTCACCTCTTTACTTAAGGCCAGTGAGTTACTTTCTCCTCAGCAGCACTTCACTTTTGCCATTGCCCAGGAGATCAAATGGTCACACATGACCACACAGTGAAGTTGTCCCCTGAGTATTTATCCAACAGAAGACTTGGGACTAATGATCAAATACTGCAAACCTTCAGTGTTCAGACACTTGGAAAGAGACCAGAGCAGAATGTTAGGGGGTATGTGATTAGCAATAAGCAGGTACATAATCAGAACCTCCTGAGTGGTGGGCTTTTTTTCTGCCAGCATATCAGCATTGCATTTATCAAGGCCAACAACATTTAGTGATGGTCCAATACTACTTCTTTAGACTTTAGGAGAAATACCCCTGCAGTGGGGAGCTAGAGGAGATTCTGCACTTAACCACAGGCATAGAAATGAATTGCATAAGATTCCTCCTATATTAAGGTTCCCTTTATAAATAGTTTATAAAGCATTAATACATTATTAATAGACATTAACCAACAGTGATAAAGTTTGACAAGTTGTTTATAAACATTGAGTTAGAATTAGCTACATTACCTTCTCCTGCTGTGTTTATAGCTATTTACAGCATAGACTGCCCATGCCTATAACAAACTCAAAGCTTTCATTAATCACATACTGCTCTTGTAAGAATGTAACCTTAAAATAAAACCTGGCCAGTTCTTTCACTGGTCAGTTCTGCAAGCACAGAAGCCCCAGGAGTTAGAAGCTGTCTCCGGCACAACACAGTGCTAAAACATAGGTGGTGACGGGGTTGAAATGGTTTTAAATGGTTTTTCAAAACTACCAGTACTGATCACATGCCATGCGCTGCTTTCACCAATTTTGTTACTGAAACAGCACACTGCAAGTGTGAAACCAAGAAATATTCTTTGCTGACGAAAGATTGCACAAGAATGAGCAGTCCAAAGACCATTTCTTGGAAGAAAGGAAGCTCAGTAGATTTTAAAGGTGAGAGCAAAACAAGAGCATAATTTGAGAGCTTCCCTGAACTTGGGGTTTTTCCAGCATCTCCCAGACAGCAGTAATTGCTACAAGTGTGTGAACCTCCTACAGCAGCCAATCCAAGACATGAGAATCCATGAACCATTTCTGAGAGATCTGCAGTGGTAAATAACTCAGAAACCTACACCCACAAGTACTGCAGAAAAATAAACACCTGTGACATTTTTGGAGGGTCTTCTCAGGTATCAAGGCAACAGTGAATTTTGCCTGGAAGAGAGAGGCAGGTACCATGCCAAGCAATGCTGCTGCTGCCATTGGAAGCAAAGAAACTGTTGAAATGGCAACTCTGGGCTGGAGACTGTTTCTGCGAGTAAGGGCAGAGATTGCCACTTCAGGCAGTTGCTGTCCCCATAAGCCATCCATCTGAACCCATCCTTCCTTCAGTAGCACTAGCCACTATCACCTGGCAGCAAAGGTGTTGACACAAGCATCTGGGCCAGAGGCATATGATGCAAGCACATTTCAGCCATATGTTGACCTCTGTACTCCTCTAGGAAACACCCAGGGAAGTTGACACAGACAAAAGGTTGTGAAATGTGTCTTTAGAAGTATGTGTCTTTCTGAAAGCTTGACTGAGAGCAATGGGAATCACTGAGTGATGGACCAAGGAGGCGGCTCTGGACCAGGAGTGCAGCTGCTGTGCACAGGCCTGTCAGGCTGGAGAACCAGTCACTCCAAGTCTAAGTCACCCGCAGAGCTATGGCACTGCAGTTGTTCAACTGCATCTTCAACAATCTGCACAGTGTCTTTGCACAGCATCACACCTTGCCCCACAGACACAGTTCCTTGCTTATGAGGCATCATGGATACACCAAAGAACCACAACTTTAGACACTATGAAAGTTACAAAGGAAATAAAATTGCTTTTATTGATGCAGAGATACCATCTTCTCTTTTATAGCTAAACCCAGTGCAACTATTTTTCCTTTGCTAAAGAGTGTCATTGCTACTGGCAGAGCAGCAAGTGCAAGAGTTAGTGAAAGCCTCTGTATTTATTTAACCAGGGAAAGAACCCTTGAGATGTATACATAGTAGATTAGTCAAACTGAACTGAACATTCTGAAAATTACTGCCTCTGGATGTATCCCTTGATTCCTTACCAATGAACTCTGTGAAGGAGTCCTCAATGCAAAGGGAAGAAAACCTCTTAAAAGTCACAGTAGCTTGTAAAAAAATCTGCAGAAAGCTCTACTAAGTTAAAAGTGTTTAGGAGAAGAATGTAATTCTGGTTTCTAGGCACTATTACAAGACAGATTTACAATGACTCATAAAGTATTCATTTGATTATATACTGCTGTGTTGTTTTCAGCACCCCAATCACAGAAGAGCCTGCTGTCTTCATTAATGCCTACTGCAAGCTTTCAGATGCTTTTGGACTTGATGGCTTATTTGTTTGGGTTGTTTAATTAATTGTTTCATTCTAGTAGAAACACAGCAGTTCACTAGTAGTAGATGGCAGTTGAGAGCCAATTGCTACTTCCTTTCTAAAATGTTTTTCTAAAGTTAAAAGCACATCAGGATGGAATTTGATATACAGGCCTGAACACACTTTTAACTTGCCGAACTCCATTAACTTATTCCTGGAGATGCTATATATGAAAGTATCAAACAACATTTTTTAGACTTCTTCCTGGAGAATAATAGTCCAATTTTTCAGTCACTTAATCCTTTGTGTGGATGGCTGCTCTCAGCAATTAGTAGGCAAATGCAAACAGCTGAATTATTTAACTTTGCAAAGTAGCTGATGTTAAGCTTAATGGTTGAACTGTGCAAGCGTATGTCTGCTGAAATTCAGGGCAGCAACAAATGTCAAGTAAACAGTAATTATCCCACAAATATTTGGCATTTTAGGTATTTCTCATGTGAATGTGACAGTAATTTTTGAAAGTTTTTAGATTTAAAGTAGGATGAGGTTTAAAAAGTTCACAATCATAAGGGCTTTGGTTTAGATACAGGCTTGAGTTTCTAACTTCAACTTTTTAAAACAAAAAATTCACTGGAGTTCAGAAGAGATGAAGTTTGAATTTTATAATGTGATTTTTCTACATGGAATTATAATAATTGATAATTTTGCTTCCTAACTTATTGTCCCTGAAAATAAGTACTTGATAAAGGTCCAGCCTAAGCTCTATTTGGGCTAAACATCCACTGACTGCTTCCCACTCAGTCTGGGTACATTTTGGGTCCTGATGCAGCAAATGTATATGTCTGGGAAAAAAAAAAAAGCCTTCTAGGCTGCATTCATGTTTGCAAAGCTGCCTTCACCTCCCAATGACCTTCCTGCAGAATACCTATCCTTGTCCCTCTGTGTGCTCTAGGCTGGGCTGGTTCATGTTGAGCAGGTAGTTGCAAGGGAGAGGATTTTGCTTTGCATATCCCCATGTGCCTGCTGCTCTGCACTGTAGAACTACCTCTATGAGCAGCTCTCTTGAAGCCCAACAGGTATGCAGAAGAGGTAGGATTTGCTCATTTGATCTAGTGTGTCCATTCAGGAGTATGGATACAACTCTTTCTCCAGAAAAACAAATTCCAGAGACAGCAAAACGAGGCTCACACAGATTTGAAGATTGGCAGTAATGAAAACAGAAGCTCTGTTCTGACGATCATACTGTTCAGGCTGAGATGCCATTTGTGATACGCAAAGGAGGCCAATGTATCATCCCTGCTGATGTAGGGGTTAGTATGTGGCCATTTCAGAAATGGTCTTTCTTCCCCAAACTTCTGCCACTGGTGGAGTCTAGCTATGGCCATGACACAAGCATATTGTCCATGGGCAGTCTGACTATAGGTTCAGAGCTGGTCATCTAAGACAGGTTAGTCTCTTCTATGTGTTATGGTTTATCTAACCTTGAAGAGACTTCAAAGAAGTGTATCTCAAATATTGTGCACCAGGCTTTGTGAGTAATAGCAGGCTGTCTTGATATCCTGTAAGTAAGCCTGAATAATAGATATATTTTCATACAAATGCATATAACTGGACAAATATTACCTCACTGTTGTTCTTATTATTGCTTCTACTCTTTCAGGCAAGCTGTATAGTTCAGGGAAAGCTTGCAAGGGTAAGGCTGTGAGAAAAGTTGGAAGTGACACTGGTTTGTCAGTTTTATGACAACCACGCCTTCAACTGGGACCATAAACCATACATGCCCACGGTGGCACAGACAATGTATTTACACATACAGTCTGAGTAATGATATAAAATGATATAAAATGTATAATAATGTATAAAATTTTATTCTTGCAAGTCCAATGTCTTCCTGTGGCTTAGCAACTGAGGAGAGTTAATGTAACTTTAAAGAATGAGAATTCATCTGCAGAATTTTGAAACACATATAAACAGTGAAGAGGAACAATTTGATTCCTAGAAAGCTTTTGAGAAATCCTCACTAAAGGTTTGAAAGAAACTAATATATTTTCAGAGATCCTGTCAGGAAGTGGCTGAAAACCAAAGAATGAAAGGGTACAAGCAGATGCTTATCTTTCACAACAGAAAGTATTTGGGTGGTTCCGTTAAACTCTGTGGTATCACCTTTGATATTATGTATATTTGTCAGCATTCAAGAAAAGCATGTGGATATTAAATGATAATGACACTGAAACACTGAAACACTGTGTTGTTGATAAAGAGCTGCAAAAGTAAAAGTTGATCCCAAGTGAGTAGGTGCTAAACATCACTGCAGGCAAGAAATACCAGGGCTGACTTCATAGACTCAAACCCAAAACATTAGCTATCGCCACTTGGGGGAAATATCTCAGGGTCAGGACAATATCATGAAAATGTCATTCAATAATCAAATACAGTCAGAAAGTTACCCTGAATGCAAGGCTTCATAGCGAAAGCTCTGGGAGTACAATCAGCAAGCACTGCTATTGCACTGCTATCCCGCTGCAGAATTATAATCATTAATGGCATAAAAAGTAGACCTAAACGTTGTCACATGGGTCAGCTGTTCCATAGCAAGGATATAAATTTCTTCTTGTATAGATTATCTGCTTTCTTCACTTGGGAATATCTGGGTTGTACATGAATATTACATACACAGGAAAAACCCACAATATAAACCACCACTTAACTGTAGGATCTAGGTAGGCCAATGCATACCTGCATCTCTGCCATTTAAAGTTACTGCTATTTCCCACCAGTTTCTAGTTTCAAAATCTGCTCCTACACATTCCATTGCCAATGGACAGAAAGGTAGTTAGAGACAAATTAAACTGAAAAAGCTGTCATAGAATCATAGAATCTACTGAGTTGGAAGGGACCCATAAGGATCATCAAGTCCAACTCCTGAAACAGGACAGAAATCAACCTTACTAAAGTCTTACAAATGACAGAACTGCAAAGATCTAGAGAAGATGGGAAAATATGAATCAAGAGATAAAAAAGCAAGGAAATCTGAAGTGCAAAAATGAGAAAAAAATGGACAAGGACAACCCCTTATTCTCTATTTTCTAAGGGCTGTGTACCTGCTGTTTGGGAAGCACAATCAGTGCTACTCCACTTAAGGAGGCTATGAGGTGCATGAGACTACCCAGGGCACTGTGAAAAGCAAGCACAAAGGTCTCATTACAAATTTGATTTTGTAAATTCTCCAAAAAAAAAGCAAAGGGAAAAAAAGAAGCTGATTTCCTGAGTGTCTTTCCAGCTTGATCTAACAAAGCTGAGCTGGTGGTAAAATAGATTTAGTTTTCACCCTTACATAAATCAAAACAAAATTCTGCAATTCTTTGAGATGCTGATCTTGGATTAGCAGTTTTGTAAGCTCCAGCTGGTAAGGAAACCATAAATGGAGCTGATATTGAGCGAGTGTAATTCAGACCTCTAAATGAAAGTCAATGGAAGTAGCTCTAAGAATTCTAAATCTGACCTTTGATTTGCCTTGATGAGGCTCAGGACTATGAAAAATGAATATCCTTGCTGCATGGCACAGTCAGTAGTCCTGAGTAACTACTTCTACTCCTGTTCACAGGAAGCAGCTCCAGGTTTCTTGTTTTTCCTCTCTGTTACCCACAAATGAAATGTATGGGGAAGGCTGCTTTCCAGTACCTGTATTCAACAGTCATGGTGCATGGGAGGACCTTCTTCTGGGAATATTATGATTAATAATTATGACAAGGAACTCTTATGGTAAGAGGTTTCTGAACATCTCTGAGACATCTGAATCACAACGTTATTCATACTTTGCAACTTAAAACCTGACAACTATATACGGGGTTAAAGTCAACTTTCTGCAAAGCTTTGAAGGATGCTGTCCCACAAGGCTGGAAGATTGTTTAGTTGTCAGCTAGTGATGAATAACCACTCTTAGTCACTATCCAATGACTCAGCCTGTAAAATCCCTAGAGGCTGTCACGTATTCCATGGGTACTAGCGAATAAACCATCATAACTGGCTGCCAGGATTTCTTTTAGGTGAGGTGCCTTTTATGAAGCAGCTGCTGGCCACAGTGAAACAGTCCCCAGTAGGTACAATGTAAGGTGGTGGCAACCTAGGTTATCTCTTATCTTGGACATAGAAGCTGTACGAAGCACCGATTTGGAACAAGGACAAGGAAAGCTCAAAGAGCTCAGAAGCTCAGCTTAGATCAGATCCTTTCCATGCCTCCTTCCCATCCTGTTGCTAAACTAAGACCAGGAATCTCCATCAAAAAAGGATTGCCCACTTTCTTGACCTCCTGCATGATATGGTACCATAGAAACAAGCCTTGCAGACAGCTCAGTCAATGATGTTTAGAAGTGCTGGGGCTCTGCATATCCCTTGAGGCAGCTGTGGGAAGTGTATAATGCTCAGCCAGAACCAGCTGTGCTCTTCAGGTCTCATTTGCCACACTTTCAGCCAGGGGTGTGAAAAGGACAGTTCCCACTGACTGCGTGATGCCGATCACCTTGATACAGATGTAATTAAAAGAAAAAGTATAATACAGCAACCGTTGTCTGAGCCATTTGTAGCAATGGAAAGAACAGGCAAGATCCCCATACCCTAATTCCAGTAAAATGTTCCTGGGGTAGCTATAGTATATGTCCTAGGCACCTTGAGACAGCAAGAATGCCTCTTCATGCAGCACCCGTGCAGTCTGAAGCTGTATTTAAGACAGTAACCAAAGACCTCATTTTCTAAAACTCTGCAGAAATCTTTCTTCTGATGAGGCCAGAAATATCACAAAGGCTATTGTTCACTGGATAATTTTGCTCTTCTGCCAAACAAAGTAAAAGAACTAAGGTAATACAAAAGTATTCTCAACTTGTACAGGTTTGTGAGAGGATTTGGGGGTCCATCTTAGTGAAAAACACACCCTGGTCTATTCTTATTTCATTCAGATTTGTTCATGTGGCACAGGTTTGTAAGAAGTTGGAGAATCCCCTTGCTACAACTGAGTGTAGCAGTGAAGTACTCAAGAAACGGCAATTTTCTCAATCACGCTTGGGAAGTTCAGTGAAATGGCATATATAACTGTTCCACTGAAATCTCCCTGGGGAGAGCATTGGCTGGGGAAGACAGGACCTGGGAAGCTCCTTCCAAGGTGAAAGCGGCAGGGGAGCAGAAAGGCAGAATTGACCAGTCCCAAAGTGCAAGGGGACAGCTTTGGAGGTGAACATCCTGCATGCCATGATGAAGCAGGAAAGTGGCTCCTTTTTCAGCCCTCGGGATTGATTGAATCTAAAGAGTGTTAGTCACGGTGAAGATCATGTGCTGGTACACTGTGGTGACCCTGCCAGCTTCCCTACGGCACGTTGCAGGTCAGGTGGAGTAAAGTATCCTTCTCCACTGCCTGTGAGATATCCCAGTGCTTTTAGCAGAGGTGATGATTCAGGTCACAGGCAGAAAGAAACATTCACATTTGAATGTTAGCCCGAGAAGGTAGATCTCCGTGTTTGTATATGCCTTGGAGATAAACACAGCAAGAAACAAACTCATCTCATCTTACAAACAGGAAGACAACCTCCTTACACACAGATGGGATGGCACAGTTACAGACTATAGCTCACTGCCATCTTCCCCACATGGGCTGCTGCTGGCATTGCTGAGCAGAAGGGCAGGATGCAGCCCTGCAGCACAGATTAGCGAAGGCTAGCTTCTGTCATCCTATTGGAGTTGAAAACAGCACACACAGGTACACGTGAACTCTTATCCCTGCCCAGTGCACCATCACACCCTTCAAGGACATCTCCCAGGTTCTGCAGGTACAGTAAAACAGCTCTCAGATTCGCATCAACAATCTTCCCACTTCCAGTTTTTGCAAGGCCCTCCTAAGTAGTTGCATCTTGGAGATAACATATCTGGAGTTTTCATCTTGGGGTTTCTGTTACCACTAAAACTTCCTGACAGAATTACAGCTGTATTAGTTACAAATACGAGATTATCAAGATCTGTATCTCAGAAGTCAAAAGGAGTGAGATTAAGTGCTTACTCTCCATATATATTTTGCACGGATGATTATAGAGTAAGAATATTAAGCACTGAAAAGTTAGATAATGCTTGCTCCCCAGTTCTGTTGTTTTTTGTGGATAGATCAGGATTTAGGTTTCAACAGTCTGACGTCAAATTTACTTAGTGCTCAGGAGAGAAGTAATGTGGGTTTTTCAGAAAGAATGTGTCGTCATTTTCCTTTCTTGTTCCAAAGTATGGAATTTTCCCTGTTCTGATATTTATACAGTTCCCTTTCTTCAGTTTTCCTTTATTCACCAGCAGTTAGTATTTAAAATCTGATGAAAATGAACTGCTATTAATTTCCTCAATTATTATGGCTTTCATTATTGTATTATCTGAATGCTTCGGAAACATGCAATTATCACCATGATGACACAAGAGCCTATTATCCTATCCTCACAGAGGAGGATGAGAGGCATGGAAATAATAACACATTTCAGGTATGCTGTTTGATATAGGTTGGCCCTGATTTAGTACAGTGTTACACAGAGCTATGTGACCCAGGCCCAACTCAATGTCATTACCCAAGCACTCAGCACTTTGACAAGCGAGACTACAAGCTCTCAAAATTTATGCTCTCCTCTTCAGGAAAGGGAAGGGGAAGAGGAAGGAAAGGGAAAGGGACAAACACACACACATACCTCCCACACATCCCAACCCCACCCCCAACTCCTTCTAAACCAGGCAAGCATAACCTCTTTCTGAGCTCAGTTTTTCATCCATCAGGGAGACCAAATGTTAGTCCCTGGTACCAGACCTGACTCAGCCTTACTGAACCATCTTGAACAGTGTCCCTCCTTCACTCTCAGTGTTACTTGGCACACTTATGTATTGATTTCTGGGGTACATTAGGGACGTCTTGTGACTGATGAGCATTTGGGAAGAAGGGGAAGCTCATCATGTGAAAGGACAATGCCACTGCCTCCACCTTCATTAGCTCATTAGAGTTTTAGAGATAATTCCTAGCCATCAAGGTGATGCCACAATGAAAACTTAGACATGTAACGAATATACACCCCCTACCCCTTGAGCCCTTCTGATTTCCTTAAATGATTGATGCAAAAAGGAACGGGGAAAGAAAAGGAGCAGGTCTTCAAAAATTATGTTAGCCTACTACTATATCTTTTGAGATTGTGTCCAGGATCAGTAGGCATAGCCTGTTGTGGAGACCTCACCCCACATGCTTTGGCTTTAAATCTGGAATTGACATAAGGATTATGTTACCTCTTCTTTCATTAAAGCATAGTCACCCAAAATAAAGCAGCTTGGCTTAATGGACCTTTGATCTGACTCTGTATATCAGTACTTAAGTCCAGTTATAAGCAAAAGGATTTCAAAAGGAGGGATCATGATATTGTAATTACTTGCATACCAAATACTTATGGAGAAGAGAAACAAACCATGCAATGACGTGCCCTCATTGTGTTCCCAAGTGTTTGCAACACTGGGCAATTTTATATTTACTTTTGAAATCTTCTCATACTTTCCTTACTGCCTCAGCCTCATTGTAAGCACAACATAGTCCACATCAGTACATCAGCCATAACTTGTCCTGGCATGCAAATCCTTATGTGACAGGTTTAGGAGAGGCAAATTCAGTGGGACAAGGAGGAACCCAGGGACCACCTCTCCCAGCAACCCTGACAACATTCCCTAAACAGGACCATCTTCATTCTTCCTTTAAAACATGGCACCTCCATAGAAAAGCACAGATGTAGGTCTATCCTGAATACTGCACGGTGGTATGAAGACACACAGCCTGGCCATAACAGCCTGAACTTCAGTCAGCAGTGTCTATCTGGTTTCTCAGGTCTGCCTGTGTTATACTGTGTTTCTGTGGTAGGAGAACTATGAAGTTTCTGGCCCTAAGTTGTTTTTGTACTTAAACGCTACCCTGCAATCCATAGAAGAAGTGTAGACATAGTCCTAGAGATATATAGACAGCACAAATGGCTAAACTCTCAAAAAATCAGGAAAACATTCCTCCTCCTAACTGCTGTCAGTAATTCCAACATTTTATAACCCTTTCCTAACCCATTCATAGAAGAATTCTCTTATTTCACATTCAGAATGAGGGAACCATTGCATATTGCAAGGCATAGAACAGTAGTTCATTCCTTTTCTAATAAAAATGGCAGTTCTGTGATTTAATGAAAATGATTTATTCTCAACTGAGAAGCCTAGATAAAGAAAAGATGATAACTGGGGATGCTGTGTGGTATGATCCCAATTTCCCCTGAAAATGCAGCCTTGGAGGATAGATGATGTTTATGTTAGAATGTAGCCAAACTTTGTAACTAAACATTTTGCTTGCTTATGCATTGTGAGTGCAGTCTAACTGTCTGGTTGTTAACCAAAATAAGCAACTCTTTCTCCATCCACACATTGTTTTAAGAGCCTACAAATAAATCTCTTTATAGGTGAGGCTGGAGGCTTGTCAAAAGAAGTCAATGATTCATAGTGACTAAGACTTTAGGAGTAAGAACAATTTTGTGCCAACAAGTTTCCAACAAGTCTCAAAGGATGCTGCCTCAATCTCCACCATGTAAATAGGCAAAGAGTATCTTTGAAGTTCATTAAGGGAAACAGTTATCTTTGTATACTGCCATTTGCATCAAATCAGCTGTGAGTAAACTATGAAGAATCCACACAAATTTTTGGTTTGTGTTGTTGTGCTTAGTATACTGTTTGACCTCAAAACTGATTCATATTTGTATGTTAGTGTTTCCACCTTCTGAAGGAGAAGCTGAGATCTTTGCCTACCACAATTAACCTCTGCCCTAGCAAAGGTCACCTCAAAGGAAATATGCTTTCCAGAAGGAAGAACCTCCTGGTTTGGCTTCTGCTATTTTGGCACAACAGTATTTCCAGTGCTGGCAATGTCATCACAAGCTCAACAACATGCATTGCTTCTGCTGAAACTTGTACTGGTTTCAGTTACTGCTTGAAAATTGCAGCTTTCATTTTCCTCAGATAGCGCTTTCCAGTTTTGAGAGCTTTTGACAGGATCTGTGGAATGGAAGGACTCCAAGCCCCAATGTTTGCCTCACTTGAGGATGGAAAACAGATCTTCATGACCACAGATGATGCTTTGTGTATAAAAAATAGGTATTAATCAATATGGGTTTTCCTAATGTTTTTTCACAGTTGAGGAAGGAACCCTTCCTCCTCACCTCCATTTCATGCTTATAACTAGTATGTCTGTCTAGACATGGATGGTTAAGGAATTTAGCCACTTCCCAAAATCCCCATAAGCCTTTATCACTCATTATTAACAAACAGTGTTTACATAGCTATGTCAACCTTAACTTTGCTTCTTTGTCTATTTCTGTAATGGAAATACACTGTTGACATTTGCTGTTGATTTTATCTTCTGTTTATTGGCTGGATGGTAAAGATTTTGAGGTGAAGCGAGTCCCAGCTGTAGTGAGTTGTGTCAGTGCTTCAGAAATTTTCCACAGTGGTAACAGAGAACTGAAGGACATTTCAAACAAACTGCATTGATCTTCTGTTGTATAGACCATTTCGATTTAAAAAAAAAAAAATCAGGGATTCCACAAACAAAATCTTTGTTACAATAGAGCAAACTGACAGCAAGTTTTTACAGGTGTTTCATTTATAGGAATAAAGTGATGGGTTTTTTACAAAGTATTTTAAAAACATATGGATAGCTAGAAATGCGAAGTCCCTGCCAGTCCTGCCAGCAAGGACACCTTTGTCCCTTCCTCTGATGTTGTTCAAAGTATATTACTCATCTATAAAATGTACTCAGATTTTTGCATATGTCAGGAAACTATATCTCTTCTTACCACAGGAAATAAAACTTTTTTACAAGACTTATCATCCTTTCCTGGTAGGTGAAGAAAGGACACAGCTTTAATGCTATCCCTGCTAAAGCAGCAGATATAGTACCTCAGGCAGGAGAAAGACAGTTTCTGCAAGAGCGCAAGGTTACTACAAACTTACTCTGATCAGGAACAATCAGCGACTGTATTAAAAGGGAAAAGTGATCTGTGGAAGCACAGGGAAGTCACCTCTCCTTGCATAGTCCTTATAACAAAACCACAGTCTGGGCAGAAATAGTACAGAAAGGAAGTCAGTTTTTACTGCCCTATGCCTTTCTCTCATGGACTCTTCTTTTTCATAGTCTTCCTGCCAGACACTTTTATTTCTCTCTCAAAAAGCTTATCTGCTTATTCCTGTATTGTTGCTGTCTTTAGGCTGAAGTCTTTTACAAGGAGCTTGTTTGCAACTCCCTTTCTATTATTCCTAATGCTGAAAAATATCATCAATTTTAAAAAAACCCACAACAACCCCCTCCCCCCACAAATCCCAACCACCTGAACTTTATTTTTTTTTAAAGAGCTAGAAAGTATTTATTCTGTTGCAGTCAGTCACAGTAAACAGCAGTCAGCAAAGTAAAGACAGACATAAAAAAGAGGAAGGGAAGAAAGGGAATATAAAATACCGAAAAGCCATGTGTTTCTAATAGTGAGTCTCTGAACCTTCATGAAGGCATATTGTTCTCACAGCCTGCAAAGGTTTCCACTAATGATTGATGCATCTGGGAGATAAATTTGGGGACATGATCCCCACTGCTGGGAACCTGTTTGTAGCTGCACACTTTGTGCTGTCAGGAGGTTTCACCCTTAGTTAACAAAAACATGAATTTACAGAGATAAAGTGATGGTGAGGGAAAACAGGAGGGCAAGCATGAATTAACCAATCTAATAAAGCAGCTGATCCTTTAAGCATCTTACCCTGAGGCACGTTATGATACTGGAAGAGCGTCCATGAACCCTTTGCTAGGCTTCAGATCGGTTCCCATGCTAAGCACAAGGCAGCCTTTCACTCCTTTCGTTTTCAGTATCAACAATGATCAAGTGCAACATTGAAGAATAAAGAGCTTGGGTGCTGCATGGACCCAGATCCTTCCATGTGCTGAAACCCATTCTCTTCAGGGGCCTCAAAATACCCCCTCGTTTGGAGCTACCTGGGCCCCCAAGTGTTCACTGCTGCTCTCACTGCCTCACAGTGCTTGGATTTCTTGCTCCACCCTGGGACACACAGGGAAGTCAGGGAAAAGCTTCAGAAAACATCTATTTCATAGACAGCTTGACAATCCTCCTTTACTACTGACCTTTCTGTTATACTCTGACTTCTTTGTTTACTGAGTAAAAAGACAAAATCTGTTAATATTAAAATGCTCTGACTGAACAATACTACAAACATATGTCTCTATAACTGACAATAGTTAGTTTATCTGGCCTCTCCTTTACACCTTTGTGAGATGTACTTGAAATTCAACTAGTAAATTTCCATATACATAAGATTGCCTTGTATCTTTTCTTAGAGAGACACATTTTTATGCTAAGCGTTTTCTTAACAAACATCATATTGAATCTTATCTTTTCTCTGATGTACTTAACACTGCAGTATTTGAATGATGAATACAGGTGTACTGAGGATTAAAACCTAATTTAACTTATCTCACCCCCACTTTTGAAGACAAGCAAAGAGTAGAAACTCTAAAGAAGCAGTCTCTGGATAAACAGACTGAAGCAGTGTCCTGTTAAAGCAGACAGATCTAAAAAAATATTTGGACTGAGACAAGGAAAGAGCTGCTATTAAACACATCGCTCACCTAAAGAGCCAGGCTGTGGGCTCTAGAAACTAGAAGCATCATGAAACAGAGCTCCAAAGTCTGGAGGTCCCTGATGCTGCTTGTCTAACCCTGCTCTGCCTCAGATTGGAGGGGAATGTTGACCAGAGAAAGCCCAGGGTCTCCTGAGACTGTAGCACAAGGCAGTGCTTACAGCATTTGGGGCTCTGCATAAAGTCCCAAAGTGTTCTACATTTTCTCTGTTCATCCCAACTTTTGCTACTGCAACATTAAGAGGAGAAATTTAGCTTTGCCTAACATCTCTTCTACTTCCCTATCTTTCCCCATATTAATCTTCTGGCTACAATGAGAAGTGACATGAAGGCTCAAATGGATGCCTGTGGGTGAGTACACTCCCCTTCCCCAAATTAGCTATTTTGAGAACTTGGTTATTTAGGAGCTGGCTCAGGATCTGATGAGCTAGGAATGGAGATTAAAGTTTATAGCTTACACAGAGCTGTGTTTTCTTAAGTTTTTGCTTTGCCTTGGGCAATTTCACTCCTGTGAACTGTGAACCAAAATTCTGAGGTGACCTCTGCAATGCTGTTTGTGTTTGGATCTACATATTTCCTGTGGTGGTTGCTGGTCTCAAAATGGGAGGGTTGGAAGTAACATAGGAAGAGGAAGATGTCAGTTGTTACATAGCTTTGTGAGAAATTATTTTTACGTATCTATATATCCTTGCACACAGAATCACAACCCTGCATATAAAGTCATAAAGCACACGTATATATATATATATATATATGGACAGGGTCTTTCTTTGTCATGTGGCTATGTGTTTTTCAGATATTTTGCTCACAAAGATTTTAGAGCTTGATATTAAGAGGCCTACATGTGAATCCCTTCAAGGAGAATTATAAAAGGCTTGGACATATGCTTAAGTATAAGCAATTAAGCTCTTCCTTTATTCAGCCACGTGTTTAAACATGTGTCTTACTGTCAATGCATGCATGTATCTCAGAGCAGACAGTGGAGTGTAGGCATCATGTTTCAAGTAGAAGGCAAAAAGCTCTGTGACTTGGTACCATTGTCAGGGTGAAGATGTAGGAAGAGGCATATGGTGGGAAAAGGCCATTCTGGACTCCAGAGTAGTGACTGGAATTCCCCACACTCTTGAAATGAAAAAGGCAATTTTCAAAAATGAAAAAAAAAAGGAAAAAGAAAATAAGCCTAAAAAGCATACATCCCACCTACCTGCAAAGTCTTTTAGACTTTTGAGTCCCTAAGAGCATCTGAATATTGTATTTGTTTCGCTTTTCCATGTTGTTCGTAACTTCTCTGACATATTTTCTGGTATCACAGTTCAATATATTTCTGAGATATTAACCTCTACAGACGTCACGAACAGGCAGCACGCAAGTCTCCACTGACAGTTGCAGAAGCCCGGTAACACTAATTACGTCGACAGAGCTCCCTCTGCTGCTTCAGGACAAAAAGTTAACTGGTTTTTTTTTTCAGCCGGAAGCTTCAGTATCGGTGTATTGCAAGAGAATTCATACCAAACGATTTGCCAAAGAAACTTTAATTGGAAAATTATTACTTGCAGGACTTTGGGATTTAGAAAATCCAGTTAAGAGCTTCCTGCTTCTCCTGTCTGTCTGCATATGCAAAGCTTATATACTAAAGAGATGCTGGGGGATGATGTGATGAGAGCAGCCCTGCAGAGAAGGACTTAGGGGCACTGGTGGATGCAAAGCTTGACCTGAGTCAACAATCACAGAGTCACAGAATCTCAGAGTCATAGAACGTTAGGAGCTGGAAGGGACCTCAAAAGATCATCTAGTTCAACCCCACTGCCAGATCAGGATCATCTAGACTATATCCCACAGGAAAGCATCCATGAGGGTTTTGAATGTCTCCAGAGAAGGAGACTCCATAGCCTCTCTGGACAGGCTGTTCCAGTGCTCTATCACCTGACAGTGAGAAAGTTTCTCCTACTCACATAGAACTTCCTATGCTCCAGCTTGCACCCATTGCCTCTTGTCCTGTCACTGGATATCACTGAGAATGTGTGCTCACAACCCAGAAGGCCAACCAAATCCTGGACTACATCAAAAGGAGAGTGGCCAGCAGGTTGAGGGAGCTGATTCTGCCCCTCTACTCCGCTCTCATGATACCCCATCTGGAGACCTGTGTCCAGTTCTGGAGTCCCCAACATAAGAAGGACATGGAACTGTTGGGGCGGGTCCAGGGGAGGGCCACAAAGAAGATTAGAAGGCTGGAGCATCTCTCCTATGAAGACTGGCTGAGAGACTTGGGGCTGTTCAGCCTGAAGAAAAGAAGGCACAGGGGCCCACAAGGAAGTGGAAGAGACTTTTTAGAAGGGTATGTAATGATAGGACAATGGGGAACAGTTTAAAACTGCAAGAGGGTAGGTTTAGATTGGATATCAGGAATAAATGCTTAACAGTGAGGGTGGTGAGGCACTGGAAAGGTTGCCCAGAGAAGTGGTGGATGCCCCCTCCCTGGAGGTGTTCAAGGCCAGGTTGGATGGGGCCTTGAGCAGCCTGTTCTAATGAGAGGTGTCCCTGCCTATGGCAGCAAGGTTGGAACTTGATTTTTAAGGTCCCTTCAAACCCAAACCCTTCTGTCATTCTATGATTCTCTGATTCTATAAAGAGGTTTCAATTATCATTTTGCTAAAAGCAAATACGAAAAAGTCTTTTACAAAATTCCATCAGGTGTGCCTTTGAACCTAACCAAAAATCCAACAGAAAACATGTTACATAGTTGGATAAAAATTGAGCAAATGTTTCAGTTTCAGGCTACATAAGTGAAATGAGGTGAAACAATTAGGAGAAATTTCTGGATCTGTAGCCCTTGTCCTTATGGTAGATTTCAACCTCCGAGACATCAACTGGAGATCTCATACTGCTGTGACAAGCAGGTCTTTGAAATTCCTGAAGTTCACAGAATCGCAAGGTTGGAAGAGACCTTTAAGATCATCAAGTCCAACCATTCCCATCCTAAGCTAAACCATATCCCAAAGTACCTCATCTACCCTTTTTTTAAACACATCCATGGAAGGTGACTCAACCACTTCCTGGGCAACCTGTTCCAGGCCCTGACAACTCTTTCAATATTTTTTTTTCCTAACATCTAATCTGAACCTGCCCTGATGCAGCTTTGTGCCATTTCCCCTTGTCCTATCTCCTGTCACCTGGCTGAAGAGACCATCACCCACCTCTCTACATCCTCCCTTCAGGTACTGATAAGGTCTCCACTCGGCCTCCTCTTCTCCAGGCTAAACAGGCCCAGCTCTCTCAGATGCTCCTCATAGGATTTGCCCTCCAGCTCCTTCACCAGTCTGGCTGCCCTTCTCTGGACTCACTCCAGGACCTCAATGTCCTTCTTATGGTGAGGAGCCCAGAAACAGACACAGCACTTGGGGTGTGGCCTCACCAATGCCAAGTACAAGGGCACAATCACCTCCTGGACCTACTGGCCACACAATTTTTGATACAAGCCAGGATGCCAATGGACTTCATGGCCACCTGGACACACTGCTGACTCATACTCAGCCTGCAGTCAACCAACACCCCCAGGTCCTTCTCTGCCTGACAGCTGTCCAGCCAGTCTCCCCCAAGCCTGGAGCACTGCATGAGGTTGTTATGTCCCATGTGCAGCACTCTACACTTGGCCTTGTTAAACTTCATCCCTTTGGTCTCAGCCCTCTGGTCCAGTCTGTTCAGATCCCTCTGAAGAGCCTCCCTACCCTCAGGCAGATCAACACCTCCTCCCAGTTTAGTGTCATCTGCAAACAAGTTTGTAGGTGATAACTTCTTGACACTAGTCAGTGAGCCAACTAGGAAAGCTGCCATCCTAGACTTGACATTTGTGAATAGAGAAGGACTCAAGAGGTATATCATGATAGATGGGGTCACAGCGGTCATGAAATTCTAGAGTTTAAAATTGGCAGAGTAATAAGAAAAAAAGAGAGTAGACTCATCAGCCTGGACTTCAGAAGAGCAACCTTTAAGCTATTTAGGGAGTAATTTAGCAGAGTACCTTGGGAGTCACCTTTTGCGGGCTTATGAGTCCATGACTGCTGGTCAGTTTTTAAGAACCATCTTTTAGAAGTACAGGAGTGAGCGTTTCTAATGTGGCATAAGTCTATCAAGCAGGGCAGAAGACTAGTGTATCTCAAAAGGCTCCTCATGGAGCACAGAAGGAAAAGAAACCATGTGAACTCTGGAAGTAAGGTCAGGCTTTGCAGAAAGATTACAGAGCTGTGGTTCTTTTCTGTAGGGAGAAGACATGAAAAGCCCAAGCTCAATTATAGTTGAAACTGACCAGTGTTGTGTTAGGTGCAAGAAGGGATTTTTAAGCATGTTAATAGTAAGACGATGTCTAAAGAAAAAATTGGACCAATACTTGCTTAAGATGGCCATCTGACTAACATGGATGAAGAAAAAGCGGAGACATTCAATGTGGTTTTTGCCTCAGTCTTTAGTCACACTGACAGACCTTGGGCTCAGTAGGAGGACTGTGAGCGTGGGAACTGGTTTTCCCTCTGTGGACACTGAAATTGTCATGGACCAGCTGTATCAGCTGAAATTTACCGAGTTCATGGGGTCTGATGGATTTCATCCCAGAGTTCTGAAGGATCCAATGGATCTTACAGGAGGACCTGTCTTGATGATCTACCAAAAGTCCTGGGTGTCTGGGGAGATCCTTGATGACTGGAAGCTGTCAGTCTACAGAAAGGGTGTGAAGGAAGACCCAGAGAACTACAGACCTGTTAGTCTAACCTCACTTCATGGAAAAATAATGGAGAAGATCATACTAGGTACTATTTAGAGGCATTTAAAGAATAATGCAATCATCAGGCACAGGGAAAACACAAAGAGAAAGTTGTGTTTAATTGGATTTCCTTCTATGATGGAGTCATTCACCTAGTGGATGAAGGGAAGGTGGTGGATGTAGTTTTTCTGGACCTGAATAAGGCTTTTGATACTGTCCCTCAGAGCATCCTTCTGGACAAGTCCAACTGTGGGGTTTTGGTGCTCTGAGTGAAGAACTGGCTGAAGGGCAGAGCTCAAAGGGTTGCAGTGAATGAGGCTACATCTGACTGATGGCCAGTCACTAGCAGTGTGTCTCAGGGCTCGGTTCTAGGGCTAGTTCTGTTCATTATATTTATCAATGATCAGGAAGTAGTAGCTGAATGCATCATTATCAAGTTTGCCGATTATACGAAAATGGGAGGTGCTATTGCCTCTCTCAAGGGACAAAGGGCTTTGCAGAGGGGGTATAGACAGATTTGACTTTTGGGTAGTGATTAATAGAATGAAATCTGAAAAGTCCAAATGGTGAATTCTGCACCATTGTCAGAGGAACGCTGGACATGAGCATAAATTGGGAGAGGAGTGGCTGGAGAAAGGGATCTGGGGGTACTGGCTGAAAGCAGCTCAATATGAGTCAGCACTGTATACTAGCAGTCATGAGGACGATCTGCATCCTAGGGGAATATCAAACATAGCACAAGCAGCTGGTCAAAAAAGGGGATTATCCTGTTGTATTCAGCATTGGTGTGGCCTCATCTTTGCTACTCTGTGCAGTTCTGGGCCCCAAAATTCAAGAGGGATTATAAGGTATGTGAATGTGTCCAGAGGAGGGCTGGAAGGAATGTCATGTAAGAAGTGGCTGAGGACACAGGCTTTGTCTAGTGTGGAGATAAGGAGGCCAAGGGTTGACTTCATTGTCCTCTACAGCTTCCCGGGAGGAAGTGGAGAGGGAGATCCTGAGCTCTTCTCCTTGGGATCCAGTGATAGGATGTGTGGGCATGGTTCAAAGTTGTGTCAGGGGAAGTTTAGACTGGAGTTTAAGAAGCACTTCTTTACCAAGAGCATGGTAAAACACTGAAACACTGAAACAGGCTTCCTAGAGAGGTGCTCAATGCCCTAAGCCTGTCAGTGTTTAAGACACATTTGGACAATGCCCTTAACAGCATGCTTTAACTTGGTTACCCCCGAGTTGGTCATGTAGTTGGACTAAATGATCACTGTAAGTACCTTCCAACTGGAATAGTCCATTCTACTAAACATTATTATAGAAGCAAGAAAGTGCTTTTAAGACATTTCTCAACTACAATTTAAAAGCTCAACCCAGTGAACCAAAGATTTAATTCAAGAACCTAACTTGGGAATAGTTCAGCAAATATACGGAAAAAGAAGTCCAGCAAGCTGTTTCCTGTCATATTCCCAGATCTTTTAATTTGCTTCCTGATATTTTAATCCTACTTAAGAAACATTTCAGTAATTGTTCTAAAGAAAGCAGCAAAAAGCTAGCTTTAGAGTACAGAGTTATTTGCTTCCGTAAACGTTGGGCTTGATGTTTCCAACCAAAATCATCCTACAATTCTATGATGATTCTGGATTTCCACCACCCTGAACACTGCAGGATATCCACAATAACATCTGATATATATTGTTCTCCTTAAAATTAAATATTATCCTTTTTCTTCCGTTCCCTTTTGTCAGCCCAAGACTCTAGCCAGATCTTCTTGGGACACGATTCTATATTGATATATGTCTATTTCATTTCATTTTATTATTCTTATTTTTGTGTTTCTTTACCTGAGGCTAAGGTTAAGCCTCAAGCCATTTACTGAGCAAGAACTTTAGTAACATAAACTGTAGAATATTGCGCACAGCTATTCATGTCCCCCTATCTGTTTTATTAGTACTTTAAAATTAATAATTCCTTGCCAATTTAATTCAGCTTATTTCTACTTTTATCAAAGTATTTTTAAAATGCTTTCTCATTTGTGGGAAGGAAGGCACATAGTTTTTGTTACAGTGATACATACACTGTGTTAACAAGAATGCATCTGCAATAATTAAATACATTTTCTTAATTCAGTAAATCTTGATATATAGTTCGGGCAAGACTTGTAAATATTTGTGTGGAATTCCTAGAGTTTCAAAAGTCTCCGTTTTCTGCATGCATTTGTGCACAAAGAGCTTGTGGCAGTCTGGCAATACTTGACTTTGGCACTGGAACAGTTTGGTACTGAACCTAAATCCAGGTGCTGTGTGCAGGTGATCCTATTTCTCAGCTGCTAGTCTGTAGTGAATTAATTAACTCTCTTATTCCTCATCCCCTTTCTGTCATGCTCGAGATGAAATGATAGTTGCAGCAGAGAGCCTGTGGTGAAGGAAGTACCCAAAACTACTACTTCAGCTTCTGGATCATCTTCTCTCCATTTTCTTCCTTACACTGAGGGATAACAAAGAGTTTAAGGCTTTGAATTGAAATTCTCTCTCCAAGACTGATTCTCTGCTTCTCCAAAATGTATTCTGTTACTTACACCACGGCAAAACACAGTCCTTCAGTTCAGCAGTGCTTTGATCCTAGGGCACCAGGGAGCAGGGAACTGCAGATGATGTATGGGAAGGGCAAAACAGGGCAGGATGAAAGATCCACAAAGCACTGTGCTCTACCTCTGCTCTTCTCCTGCTGTCTCAGAACCACAGCCATCAGAGGTATAAGAAGGAAACAACCCTTCTGAGGCACCTCCTTACTAAACAACTGAAAGACAAATGTGTGCATGGAGCATAGCAATTTCCTCACAGGAATATTCTCACAGTCCTCAACATCTAGCCTACCTCGGTGCCAACACCCATCAGAAATTAAGAAAGTGAATGAAACAGCACATAAAAACCTCCAAGATTAAAGAGTGTCCCCTTTCCTACAGTGACCAAGTAGTTAAAATCATTCACAGAATGTTTCCACTGGTGACAGGCAGTAGCAAGAAGCTTCTTGCGTTTCCTTCTGTATCCCCACCTTCTGAGTTGGGGATGGGCATTCCATTCACAAGACAGGTGAATCACAAGGAAATCATTCCAGTTGTGTAGAAACACCAATGTCAGCGCAATTCTCTGGCATTGCTTCTTCTTCTCCCCTGTTACAATATTAAGTTAAATGGCCATAGAGATTTGGGAACAAAGAACACTAAGAAAGTCAACATGTCTCTGCTTTAGCTTGTCTGGACAAAGCCACAGCAGAGCAGTCATTTTTGACCCTTATGATCAGAAACAGATCTTGCTTGAAATTATGGGGTTTTTTTTTTTCCTTAACGTAATATTGCAAATTGAGGGGATTGGCACTGTAATCTCACTGATCAAAAGCACAATAGAAGTTGCTTTTGCCCCAGCCTAACAACACTAATTTAGTCCTTAAGCATATCATAAACAGAGAACACCCATCAATATATAGGTACAAAACACTGAAGGAAATGCACTGCTGATGTTCTCTGACATGCTTAAAATGGGTCTTTAGTAACATGGCAGCACTCAGAAGCGTACAAAATAAGCACAGAGAAATTGAAAGCTTGTCAGGTGCTTCTCAAAAAATCAAGGACATCAAAGTCTGGAACATATTTTTGAAATAAATATCCTAATGAAATACTGTATGAGTTGCTAGAAGTCACATTGCACTGCAGCGTTTAAGATGCTACAGTACCAGTGACATGAACATATTGGCAAAGCTTGAAGGCCATGCTAACTTGCAATTATTTATTATTTTTGAATCATAGCCATCAGCTATGTGTCTAATTTGCTTAATAAGCACTGTCTGCATTTCATTCCAATATGCTATTCTTTGCATGAATACCCCTTCGTGTGTAAACAGCCAAGAAAATAAATTTACTTGACTAGTAACCTTACTGGTTTCCCTAGACATTAAAAGTGTCCGAGTTAGGAGGGTTAATATTTTCTGTAAGTCTGAGAAGTTAACACATCTTACATTAGACACCAATAAACAATTACCTGCAGCTGAACATTGCTTGGTTTATGAAAACAAAAGGTGGGTTGCTGTTTAACTTTCTGAGCCCAGGACTGCTAGCTTCCCAGGAATGTCACAGAACTTCATGATCAGCTTAACTGAGAATATTGCAATAATAACATAGTTCCTCCTTATTGTAGCACATAGGCAACCCAGTGGAATGCATCAAGCAAATACCAGAAGCCATTCTTTTCTGAGTATTGAAATTCCACTGTCTGCAGAAACATGCAAAAAAAGCTCCACAATAGAACCATTAGCTGTCACCAGTTCCACTGAGAGGTATTTAAATTCATTTAAATTAGTCACAATAAATTAATGCATTTATATAATGAAGTTCTTCTCAGCAATATGTGGCACCTGATTCCAAGTTTCATGGACGTATTTTTTTACAACAGATACTCACTTTAGGACACTGATTTGATAAACTTTGGTTTCAAGACCCATCCCTGGCAGTGTATGAGGACCCTCAGAATGAACCTCCAAGATGCTCTGAACATTTGCTTTCCCCTGAACCACTCTTCAGGCTCCCATAAACTCAAACGGGGTGATAGTACACTGCCTTGGGCTGTACAACATTGCTGTGAGATGCAAAAATAGGTTGCCCTCCTGCCACCTAGCTCACTGCATAGTGAATTGTTTTCCTCACATTATTACTGCTGAAGCCTTTTGTATGTATGTTTAATGCTGCAATTTAGCACTGTCAAGTACTGCATTGGGAATAAAAAGTGAAACATTTTGCTTTTGAACTCATACTCCAGGGTTCCTAATGTACTACTTCGGTTATTTTATCACAAATTAGAATGATTTTTCTGAAGAAACACATTCAGAACCTCATCCAAAGGTTTGGGAATCAACTCTGCTTCATGCTTTTTTTCATCATGTCTTTGCAGCTCTGCAACTTGCTACTTATTCCTTCCAGAAGGCAGGATTTTACTACAATGACTGAAGAGAACACAGTAGATGAAGTATCTCCCTTTACAATACTTGTGCTTGAGACATAAAGCTCATTTCTACACAAATGGGTAGTGGCTAATTAGCAAATAGTTGAAAAGTTGTAATGCTTACCAGAAGTTATTCCTAAGGACCATCAACTCTATCTCCTGTAGCCACTCAATTTTAGCAAATTTTAACCGAATTATTGTATTTCTTGGGGTTTTTTTAAGCCTGCAAATATGGTAAAATCTGCCATGTTGCTCAGTGACTTGTGACTCAATCCCTGTAAACCTTTTCACTTTTCTTTCTGCTCTGAATTACTCTAGCCTGGCTCCTAGCCAATGCCTTCTTCCTTCAGCCTATTTTGATACACATGACAAAATGTCTGTGATCCCTTCTTCAGGTAACTCTCTAGAGAATGCATCGAGTCAATTCCCTTGAACATATGAAATGGAGCGTGCTCTTCAAATAACCTCACAGTAAAGTGAGTTTTATTGACTTCAGGTGATTTAGGCTGTTCTTTTCTGAACCACTTCCCAAATTTCTAACCTCTTTTTGGATGCCTAATGCTGCATACAGCCACAAGAGTGTCTCTGCTTCTAATTCCTTCCCCTATTCTGTAACATCCCTGATAGCCTTATGGCACTGCTTTGGAGGTCCCAGCTCAATTAGACCTCTACCATTATCCATTAGCCCTTTTGGTGTGCATTATATGATACAACTCTCCATTTTGCACATAGAGCTTATTTACCTCTCTTCCAGGACATTTGACCTGTCATTTTTCTGATTAAAAAGCCTAGTGCACAAATGAGGCAAACTATCAAACTATCCAAATCTCTCCACTTAAAATCATTGAGGTACATGTCAAGCAGCTTTCTTCTAACATATTTCCAGATGAAACTGCTTTTGAAACATTAATTGCAGCTGGTTCTTCATGATCTTCAGTTTTATAGAGTCTTACCAGGGTGATCTGTAGAAGTGCATAGTTGTGAGGGGAGTACAGGAGAGAGGTCTTCAAAGACCTTCTCCTGGATATGACAATCGGGGCTCATAAACACTCTCAACTTCTCAAGCTTTAGTCTAGGATCTGTTGAGGGCCCTTCAGGGGCACCTTTCAGCCTTTGGACTCAGGGTGTTTAAATTCAGCTCTGAGCTATGGATGCTCAGTTACACAATCAAGCTCTTTGCTCCTATGAATGGATGCAGACTTTGCTCACAGACCCATTTTCCCTCACTCTGATTTTACCATTCAACTTTTTTTCTGTTTCAGCAGGAGTTTATGTCCCTTGCTTTCTTTTCTGGTGAAGTGAAATATTTAGGAAGCATTTTACCGTGGAGCAGATGCCTGCACAGCTCTGAATGACCCCCACAGGTCTCTAGCAGGGTTAAGGCTGCAGGGTAACACACAGAGAGGCAGCAGGAGTCCTCTAGGGCAGACACTGAGTTTGGTGTGTCCACCAAATTGGTAAAAACAGCAATTTGTACCCTCAGTGAGAAGGTTAAAATGTCTCAATAACCAGTGGGAAATGGGACTGGAATGGCTCCTAGAGACTCCAGTACTACTCAGATCTTAGCCAGTACGTTTTTTTCTTTAACTTCTCCAGAGGCACTTAAGAGTGCAGAATCTAGTCCCAAAGTGGTTTTCCACAGGATTTTCCACATAAAAAAATTATTCTCCAAGGCCCACTAACCACTCTCAATACTGACAGGCCACCAGCTGTGTTAAGACATCATGCATGTGTTTCTTAAATACAATGGAAAACAAAATAAAGGGAACTTGTTAAACTTTTGAGTTGTCACAGATAGGTCCTGATTTGAAAAATCAAAGTCCTACCACCTGATCTTAGTCTTTGCTTTTGGGTTGGCACTAGGTACTAATAAGATTAATGTACAGGCACCAGTTCAAATACAAGATCAAAGCGCTGCCTGTTGCACTCAGCATTACAACTTCAGCTCCTACAGTACATAAGATTCTGTAATTTTACCACATGCAGCTGCTCAAGCAATAATCCAGGAGGGGTTAGAAATGTTTTATGACTCAATCTTTGCAGAGTGCTTTTGTTCTGCTGTGAGATTCAGTTCAGGCTGATGACTAACAGGGGAGTTGAAGGAGTGGAAAGGTAATGGTGTAGATAGCTTCTAGAAACACAGCTATGTCCACCTGCTGATTTTGGCTTCCTCATCCTTATTTAAAGGGAGAAGATGAATGGACGTGTACATTGTTCTAGGTAGGCAAGCCAGTTGCTCTCAGCACATGCCTCAAATGAAGCAGCTACTCCCAGCAACTAGACACACACAGAAGTGTGCAAGTGGTGAGGTGCTGGAACAGGCTGCCCAGAGAAGTAGTGGATGCCCCATCTCTGGAGGTGTTCAAGGCCAAGTGGGATGGGGCCCTGGGCAACCCTGTGTAGATCCAGGCCTGGAGGTTGGTGGCCCTGACTGTGGCAGGGTGTTTGGAACTCTATGATCCTTGGGGTCCCTTCCACCCCAGACCATTCTGTGATTCTATGATTCTAAGTCTACTTACCAGGCTGTGGATACAACCCTGAGGTTTACCTCAGTTTCAGCAGGCTACTGACTTCCCCCTGACATGCACATCCTCTGCATCTCTCAGTGTGTACTTGTTCTGCTTCTTGCACAATGGGACCACGAAGTTACAATAATAAGTGATAAGAAGTAGCATAAGCTAACTTCTGCCAGGAGGCAGTGCATCAGCACTTAAGTTGGGTTCTGCTGTGTGTGACTACTGGATGCAAAGACTGTACCTGATTATACTCCATAGCCACCCTCTTTGAGGGGTGATGTCTGATTTAACATTTTCACATCATTACAGGTTCACTACAGGTACTGCCATGAACTCTGGAGGGCAGTCCTTAACATTAGGCCAGATATATTACTTGCAATTTTTTAGAAAGGTGGTACGGACAAGAATTCAAAAAGCTTGCAATCACTAAGTGACAAGGCACAGAATCCACTTAAACATGCTTAATAATAATTTACCAGATGTGCTTCACCACCATAATGAAATATATTGCATCACTGCTTGCATCATTTTTTCCACAACAGGAGTATTGTGAAAAATTACAGGTGTAATTTTTACACAGCTGGTAGAAGTTGTGGAGCTCACTCTGCTAATCAAAATAGAACCTTCTTTTCCAGGGCAGAAGCTGAGAAACAGCTTAGGAAGTGTGGAAATACATTGTTTTTAACGGATATATAGGACAAGTCGATACATTCTCAATTGTTCATTTCTTCCTCAGAAGACGGCTGGATGGATTTCCTTGTGCAAAACTCTTAATCACACGTCTCTGCTAGCTTTCCTTCCTTTCTCTATACTTCTGCCATATCAGTTTTCCCAGGGAGTCTTTGGAGCAGTCACAAATTGCTATAATTACTCTTAACCTTCCCTCTCAGCATCCTGGCTAAGAAGAGAGTCCCTAAAGGTGACGGCGGTAGACACAGACCACGAGAAGTGCAAATGGGATGTTGTCTACCTCAGACGAGGCCTAGGTGGCACTATGTCATGAACTGACAAGGACGTAATACTGTTTTGTTTCAGAGCATTTTTGTATCAGAGAATTACAAATTCCCAGAAAGACTGCCCACACTTACCCTGTTGGTTTTAAAAGGTAACAGAGACTAACTTTACTAGATGCCCAGCAGTCTGGCTCTGTATGTGATACTGCCTGTGGGTACCTCCAGCCTGCACACAGGTAACCACACTAGGGTACCCACAGCATCTGCTTACATGGAAAGCAAATCACAGACACAATGAGGGCAGCTCATACAGCAACCTAAAAATATTCGTATTTGTTGAAGAGTCTCCTGAGGATCACAGGCAAGCTCAGGATAGACTAACCTATTTAAGTCACAGTTTTCTACAGATATGACAAGAAATCCTCATCTCTCTCATATCCAGTATTATGAAAAGGTACTGCAGACAGTTTGTTATTCTATATGCTGGAATTGAGAACATAAGAAAACACACTGTGTAGAATTTGTAATGTCTTTCTGTTTGCAGTGGTTTTCCCATAAGTTTCTTGGAGGAGACACTGGGTCCCTAGAGCTAAGTCCGATCCAATCACATAAGCACCTCAATGTGCTTCTACTGGAGTCTGCAGTGCCTTAGTATTGGAGGCCTAACCTAGAGGAGAACAGGGTGAGTCTCACAGCACACAGAAGTAGCCATAAATCACTCATCACACTCTCGGCACTACGCAAATAATGAAATTACATTCCTCTTTGTCTGTGGTAGCTATGTGGCAATGGTTGGCAAAGACTGACATTTTAACATCTTCTTTGGTATTGCATCCTTACCTACCTTTCAATTTTCTAAGAAACAGATGTATTCAGAGAACTGATGTAGGAAACTAAATTAAGTCTTGGTGAGTGGCAAACAGCATTTGAAAAGTATTTACTTTTCCATGCTTCACTGGCACATTTCTCTGCTCCTGCTCTGACATCCCAGTTAAAACAAAACAGCAGGCTGCATATATACAGAATGTGCTGCAGTGCAACCTTCACTTTGGCAAGTTCAGACAAAGGGGAGAGGCACTCCTTTCTAGAAAGGCTCAGTGCACGACAATGAGGTCCCAGTCTCCCTCTTTCCTGCAAGTCTGGGCAGAGAACTGTGAGCGGCTCTGACCTGACTGTTACGACATGCTTGGCTGCTGCTAGATGTTTTAATTCCAAAGTTCGTGAGCTTATCCATGGTTCAGAGCCAAAATGAGGAAATGGCATGGAAATGAAACACTGAACCTTCCACTTCAAGCCTTAGTGACCAACAGAAGCTTCAGGAAGACTGGAAGTGGGAGGAGATAAAAGACACTATTCCCAAAACAGAACAAAAAAGCTAATCACTTTGCTACTGGTCACAAAACACTAGGCCTGTAGGCACTTTTCTGAGATGAGCTTGTCATCTGGTACGGGAGTTAAATCAAGATCATACCACCCATGTCTCTATAAAATATGACAAATTCCAAGGCAAGAAGGGTCACTTCTTTCTACCACTGTTGCAAGCAGTGTCTGTTTCCAGTCATATTTACAAAAAGGACGCTGAGGAATATAAGGAGAGGAACCTAAAATAATATCTGAGATACAGGAAGTCTGCTTCTCAGGAAGTACTGAAACTGAGCTTTTTGACTTAACAAAGAGAAAGATAAGAGGCAAATTAATTTTAAGTATGCCCATGGAACTAAGAGTACCGGGCACTCCTTTTAGCTGGCAATGATGTGGGAACACCTTCTTGGCAACATACAGATCCTTTACCTTTCTTCCATTAAAAGTCCCCGTTCTTTCCCCCACATCACCCCTTCAGTTGCATGACCCAACTGTATATGGGGATGAAATTTAGCTTAATAAATCTAGGTTGAAAACAGTCCTGAAAAGGAAAACCTGAACTGATACAGTGACTAGCCCTAAACATGTTGAAAGAGAACAGAGATGCAAAAAAGGTGCTGGAAGAGACTAAGAGCAAAACGAATCCATAAGCCAGTATTGCCACATAGTAAGGTCTGAACTCAGACAGTGCTTGGATAATTAAGGCAGATTCAGACTAAGAAGACATTTCATTTTCTGAATTGCAATTATTCCTATTTTAATACTAAAGAAAAGCAACTCAAAGGACACTGTGGATTTTTTTTCTGTGAGTCATTACTCAAAATAGGATATCTCTAAAGACACCCTTCAGCTCAATCGGAACAAAAGGTCAGGCTGTGAAGTGGAATGTGATGATATTTTCTACGCAGGTCAGGTTAGAGGCTCTAGTGCTCATTCCTGAGAGAGAGCTGGAACAGTGGAGTTTGTAGCAACTATTATTTATTTGACAATTGCCAGTGGAACCATAACAATTTTCTCTAGCCAGAGATCCTGTCCATAACATTTAGCTGATACATTGACGCTATTTAGTTGATTGGTTTCGTTCAGCAGATTTACTGCTTTAAATAAAAACTGTAAGTATATCATCTATTTATCTATCTATTGATCCATCTCTTTACATCTATACACCGTGATTTATGTATGACCTTGCTTTGGCTGAAATGAAGGGCTTACCTCACTCCCTTCAGGGCCACGATTAACACCTCTTTGTGACCTGACCAGATCCATACCATACATATCTTACTGGTTCTAATGCTTCCTTTCCTTTCCTTTCCTTTCCTTTCCTTTCCTTTCCTTTCCTTTCCTTTCCTTTCCTTTCCTTTCCTTTCCTTTC